>JTDE01002165.1:0-17831 GCA_014338405.1 Paragonimus skrjabini miyazakii | reverse complement strand
GAATATATCGATATCATCTACAGACTCAATATCCGTCGGCTTACTAGGTGGCAGAAACGCCAGTTCGACATTCCCGAATCTTCTAAACGCCCCTTCCAAAGTATCGTTTGTCACAAAGAGGAAGTCAAGCGAAGAAATGATGAGTAATTTGGGGTTTAGTTAATATTGATTTGAACACCACCATAATTGATCGCAGTTGTCGCATTTTTATGGACTTTCCAGTCGGCCCCTTTCGAAAAGAAGCGCTAGACTCGAGGTTAGCTCTTATTAGAGTTCGTAAATAGTGCCCAATGTGAGGTCAACTGCGCAGTGGTAAACACGGTTGCCTCATGAAAACGTGGCCGTAGTTCTAGTCCCGTCAGTGTCATGGATATGCACTACTGACGAGCTCAAATAAAAGCGAAGCTTGAGTCTAGTGCTTCCTTTCGAAAAAGACCGACTGGGAAGTCTATTACAATGTGAAAGCTGCGATAAATTGTAGGGGACGTTCAACTTGAAATCAAACAGAGATATCGGGAGCTGACGTTGAACGCCACTTGAGTTGCATAGCGCCCGAAATAATTGTCCATAAATGCTCAGCTCGCACTCAGAGTGAGGGCATAAAACCACTTCAGTTAACTGACCTACTTCCCTGCGCCTTCTCTGCGAAAATGTCAACCCCAGATAGTGTGTCGTGTAACCTACTCAAATGCAGGCTTCAGGTCCAAGATCAGCACGACAGTTTGTTGACAGAAGGTGCGCCGACTGCTCCAATGCTCTTCGCAGGGTGAACATATGAACCGTACACTCGTGACCAAACGGTAAACACTCCATTTGTTCTTTTATAACGAGCTCTCATTTTTGTGAAAGCTACTGCAATCTGTGACCCATACGCAGCTTAGACGGGACAAAAACAGTAATACATACGACTATGTCGATATTCGTGTTGAGTGTGTCCGACGCATCCTCTCTAAACATTCACGCAAAAGTGCACATCACTGATGCTCAGATCATTTGCCAATCTTCAGGGAAACAGAGTGAATAGTTTGTTAGATCCGATGAACAGCATCTCAATAAAACGTTGCTAGCTACCTTTCGATGTAAATTCCGATTAACGCCTTATTCAAAATGGCTTCATCATTCAACGAGTACTACATCTACCCACAAGTAGTATACATGTACATCAGTCTGTAGAACGTTTAGTAAAGTATGCTGTGGCGCATCCAAATAACTATAATCCTCAACTAAACAGCACGTGTAAGTTTCTGGGGAGCAGCTTTTTGTCATTTCCAGACATGTTCATAAGCAACCAGGAAAGCAACCATAGGAAATGAGTAGTGTACAAAATTCCACTTAGGCAAGTCAGTAAGGGAACAACAGTAAATTCACATGAAAACACACTATACCCAATAGGCTTTCATACAGGTACGACGAATTTATAACAGCGATATACAGGCAAAATAACCAGACTTCATTAAACCCGTTTCACGGGCTGACGGTTGTTGAAATGATAGTATAATAAGTATCTGAGTATCGCTGCCTTAAAAAGATGGTGGCGGTGCACATTGAAAAGAACAACCATTAAAAATTCGCGTAAAAGAACGTCAACTGTTGCCGCATTTCTTGTACTCGCTTGAATCCATGGACTGTCGATGTCCTCAACCATCACCATTACCACACGGAAGAATTTAGACAGTTACATAAGCATAACTTAGATATGCTCAAACTCTAAGAAAAATACTCACTTGCCCAAATTGGTACGCAGTTCCATAATACTGGAGAACAGTATTGTACACAAAACATAAACTGATATCTAAATCATAACCATTGGTCACGTTATCAGTTTATCTTGTTTATTCGGATCCATATTTCATTTTCGTTACTCATGCTACCTGAGGTTCTCTAAAACTGTCGCAAGCAATTTACTAAGGTCTATGTTTTGATGGGAAAATGTAGCTTTTGAAGCTAACTTTGTTTCTTAAGTACACTTTTTAATCCACTACCTTATCATTTACCATCTTAGTTGATGGACAGACAAAAGTAATTTGCTTTTTGTAAATTCGATAGAGATGAGTAAAATGTATTGATTGCATTTGCCAAGCAGAGTACTAATAGAAACTCACCACTTCAATTATAAAGATCTAATACACTTCGTTTGAACTAGTCGCGAACCAACCTAGTGAAAAAACTTTGTTTTTTGTAGGCCTTGTTAAACACCATCAAGTGGACATAAAACTGCGAACTCTTCTCCGTTTTCTACTAAACCTTTCAGTATATATTAGTAATACCCAATAAAACAGCTACCTTGCGCACTTGTGTATCCTTTAAAAAACGTATCGATAGTCTCAACAGCATATACAAACAGTGAGTATGTTATAAAGGAACCGGCAGAAACGTTTCACATCCAGAACTTTGCAGGTATCGTAATAGTCGATAATTGTTTTCAAACCTTTTACAGACGTAATTAATGACGGATGTCTTGATGAAAGTGCAGAGATGGTCACAAACCACGGGCTAGTTTCATGGTATCTATCATTTCAAAGGAAATTCATCAGCACTGTCGATCATCTGCAGATAATTCCACTGTGCCAGTTAATGAATTCAATAGGCTCGCACAAAATGCGTTAGAGAATAAACGATTGCAGAACTTGCCAAGTTGATGACGTTTTTGCACTTCGGATAAATATTGTGAGACTTTAATAGAGAGGACTTCATTGGATATTCAAAACTAACAGTTATTATTTAACTTTAACGAAACAACAATGCATAAATATATGCAAACTTATATTATTGATAGAAACATCTGAGTTCAGAAATAGAAACGCACTTTGAACTCCTTATTTTATGGTTCGATTCTCATCCATATGACTTGACATAAAAGAAAACCCCACATATATGTAACTTGGTTCATTACTGCACTTATGATACACGTCCCAATTTCACAATGCGGTCTTCTGAGGGATCTTCGTGCTAATGACTGAGGCACTCAAGTCTGATAACCGAATGTAAAATACACGGTAATATATTTGTCTAACCAGTTCAGCTAAGTAACATGGTTAATACTACTCTGTTTCGTAACAATGTTAGTTAATAAGGCATAATCTGATTGTAGCTGGTCCTTTTTCGACCGGCAGTATGTTTGTAATGTTCTAACCGTATATTGGGAGAGCATCGCACAAGCTTAGATAGGATTTTGCATCTTTTTTCAGAGTGGATAACTGTAAGGTGCTAACAAGCTTGTTAACAGAGAGGTGTCTCGGATAACTTATCTATACACCAACCCAGTTCCTAAACTGTTGTCACCTTCCGTACAACTTGTGTTATATTGAAAGTGGTCGCTAAATGTTCAGTGCCTTAGTTGGGTTTCACATTTTAAGGGTTCTAACTTCATACTGTTAATCGCTCTATATTTGGAACACAAAAGAAAGATAAATCCGTCTGAATAACAATTACAAGAAAAATAACGTGAAATCTGAGTGACTGACGATAATGATATGAAAAGTTGTGGTCCCTCTAATTCGTGCTTTTTCTTTTTGTTGACTTTGTATCTTTTCCACTCCTTTTGTTGTGGCGTTTGAGCCGACTACGTCGTGATACGTTTGACAATATATATATATATATGATCATACTACAACAGTACTTGAATAACCTGGCAAAACTGCTATCGGTTCAGGCTCTAGTTAACGTTAACATCATTTTAACACAGAGTTTTGCTGTTTAAAGAAGTCATTGTTCATTTAACACTACGGTCCAGAACCGAAGTCATTTGTACGGATCAATTTCTGGCATTATGTCACAGGTAACTTAAACTCTGATTGCATGGCAGTCAAACGTCATTGTTAACCACCAATGTTTAGCTCCTCACGAGAGTAATGGAGAGGATGACTATGACAGTGGTGATCCTTAACTTAACTCCATGTCATCATCTCATATGCTTGCCAACTAGGTTCTTCCTCAGAAATGTTATACCACTTCTATGTCTTTAAATAATCTTACAGGTTGTGGTAGAGCTTGTTTTTACAGTTGTTGAGTTATTTACACTTTCCAGTGCACGAAACATTCACGTTATGTTGGCCGACTCGCCTTAATTTCGTCGATCTGATATCTGCAAACCCAATCTCATATTTCTAGCTAACTCCAAGTATAAACATATCTTACTTCACTTTTTTAGCCCTAGCTCGACATTAATTCTGTTCAGTCCCGGTCTTCACAGTTTCGTAATTGATTCAAGCCGTTTTAGTTCGCACTGCCTATGATAGTCATCCACACTGTTCGCGTATCAGTTCACCATATGCATTGTGACTGCAGTCCGTAAAATTAAGAGTCGTTTGTGAGATGGGAGTATGGGTATGCCAAAAACTGAAAATTCATGTCTCGAGGTGGAGAGACTGGATAGTTAAAGTACCAAAGCTTGTCTTGGATTGTTTTTAAGTAATAGGTTCACAAAATTTTGCGCGTCAACCCTGAACACTAAAGATGTCACCTTGTTCATTTGTGGAACAACGGAGACCGGAATACCAAATGTGATATGCTTTCAAACACCAACGTTGAAATGCGGTTCATGGTTAATTGGTTACAAAGAAAAGTAGAACGTTCCTAGAACAATCCGATTCATTACAGGAGTGCAACATTATTTCGCCAAAGGAACATTACTTTTGTCAACCCTGTCTGGGAACCACGATTACGCAACGCATCAATTGTTATACCAAGCACTAACGTGATTTGGTCAATATACATATGTAGTTGGTCTTAGTAGTATGAAAAAATGTTGGTTTCCAACATCCAGGAAGCCCGAAATAACTACCGCATCTCACGCGGATTGCAAATAATTTTTGCAGCGGCGGAAAGCAGTACATTGGTCTGATGTTCCATGGAATGTCAGACAGAAATGCAACATCAGTAAGAGTACAGTTAAGATGTCAGCAAAGATAGATGTGTATACCAAGCCAGTAATTGTGAATGGGAATGAAAATGGCGCAAACAATCCATTCAGTATTTCGAGACTGAATTTCTTGACTGCTGTTATAGAAGTTCAGAAGTGCCCTGATTCCAACCGGACATGATCCACTGACTCACCCAACCGCAGGGTGTTCATTAACTGACACATAAGTGCAATGGAAACTGCTTCAATCTCCTCAGTAAAGCTGAGATTCGGAATAACACTACTGAATTTGGACTTGGAACTTGCTGTTCCAACCCGACGTGGCACTGAGAATTAGCTGCTCTTGCAAAACTCTACGAGTTTGCCAATGCTACCGATCCATGCCGCATTGGTTACTTCAGTTTAACCTACAGTATCGCAGAACATGAATAAAACAAACGTTTCATGAAATCTGTTGAAAAAGCCACTTTTCCAAATTACATTTGGTCTACTACTTTCAAAACAGCAGCACATATGACTGCATTTGCTTTGTTAGGTCATCTGTGAACATACTGACTGCATCAACATTGATCTGCATACGCATTGTATTACCTCTCGTCACGCAGCGATATTGAAGAAGTTGAAACCTAATTTTGTATGTTACTTGGTCTACAGAAGTGACAGCTAGTAATGAAGTACCAAAGTTTAATAGTGTCTGTTGTCTCATTAACGGCCGTCAATCACCAATATTATCACAGCCCGTTAAAATAAATCATTCTCGACCTGAACTTGAGCGTATAACGTTACAACTTACCGCATAGACTTCGTTCTTCGTCAGCTTAGATAGTTCGTTGAATTCTAATTGCAATGTTGAAACTTCCGCCAACGACAAATGATGAGTCCAGCTAGGCAATGTGGCAGTTTTAGTGGCCCAGTTCAAGTCTGTCATGGGTAGAGCCGAGTTATTGTTAAAAGCTTTGATCAATATTGAGCCCAGCAACTTCTGTAACAGTAACAGTGGAGCAAGTGTGATTGAAACGGCTGTAAATTCTTGACAGAATTTTCCCATCTGGTGAAGATTTTGGATCAAAAAACAATTTGACTTTTTCCACGTAAAAGAAAGGCAGTATCTACAGCAAAGTGAACTAATGTTACCTTACCGGAACGCGTACTGTCAAAACAGTAGGCGTAATTATTATTACGTATTGATCCACTCCTGCAAATGTCACGCAGCTATGCTTCAGCTTAGTCTAAATGAATTAGTGTGGGCTTTTTCGATAACAGTGACATTTCAAATTGAACATCATCCACAAGTGATCACAGCTTTCGCATTCCCATAGACTTTCCAGTCGGCGCCTTTCGAAAAGAAACACTAGACTCGAGTTTCGCTCTCATTAGGACTCGTCAGTAGTGCATATTCTTGTCACTCCCAAGACTATAACGTTCCGACTACTCAACAGTAACAGTGACGTTGTTGACCGATGTGTGTCACATTGTATCAGCCCGAAAAAACGGTTTACGACCGGTTACAGCTGGAGCTTTCCTTGTAATCCATCTAAGATTCCTTCGTTATCCATAACCCTTAACTTGATGCGTATAAAGATGCCACTGAAGAAACGAGGCAATATCAGCCGTCAAAATGAGTGGGCAGTGAACAACAGTATTCACGAGATGGTGATTAACAGATTATGGGTATATCACTTTGAATTAGTACGGTGATTTTAGCATTTTATTAGCAGTTTGAAAACCGTTAGTGGGTGCTGTTTGATGCGAAGTAATTTGCAACAAATTTTTAAACATATAGTTATGAGCCGTAAATAACAAACAAATTAAAATCTGGGATAGAACTTGGATCACACAAATTTATTTACAAAATGCAGCAATCAGCATCAAGGTGCTCAAACCAGACATGCTGATAGACAACCTACAAATGAGTTTTAGTTGACCTGTATATGATAATCAGCAGTTGCAAAAATCCACAGTTAGTTAGGTCTCGCAAAGACCTTCGTGATAATAGTACAAGGTCTCAAGCTGCCTCAAATCGGACTGGACCATGATGATTAAACAGATCGGTAACTGTAAACGATAATACTTACGAGAATGTGACGTGACTAAGGTCCATTTAGAGCAACCACACTGGTACATAAATAAATAACGTTTACTGAACACGATAGTTCATGAAAATGAAGTTGAAGTACATATAAAATTGAAGTAAACGGCCAAACTTACCGCTTTATTTAAAAACATTTCGTCCTGAGAAAGTGTGTAAGCTGATAGAAGACCACCTAAGATTCTTATTGTTGTTTCAAATACGTTAATGTGATCATTATTTGTATTGAATTGTAAGCGATTTGAGATCCAATGGCGTACTTGTGTGTACTCCAGCTTCAGATCCATGATCCAAAATGTGTCCAACGCATCAATCATGGTAAGTAAACCTTGCATCCATTCTGTTCCGGTGCAAGACAATGGTTTGACTTCATCCTTACCTAAGAAAGAAATTAGAATGTAGGTTTGTAAATAAAAAACAGACCCCAGGCACATTGTGTATATGCTTTCCACGAGTGCAGAGTTGCATTTCGTACAGCTTCAGCAAGTTCCAGATATGTATCTTGGACTGGAGTTTGCGTTACTTCGTTAGTCTCGATGACAGGTGTTGTTATTATCCTTCTGATCTCTGTGCTAACTACATTCGTCCGACGGCCGTATTCTAATGAACTCCAAATGCCAAAACATATAAGTGTAGCGGTTATCAATAAGTATCGTCCATAAAACGATCTTCGCGAAAGCTGTGTAGTTTGTTTGAACCAACCAAACATAAACGTACCCAAAGGAAACATTGAAACCGTTCTAACATTAGCTGGTCGTCCGCAGAACTATAGAAAAGAGAAACAGAGAAAGACGACTAATCTTTAGATCGAACAGAAGAACAGAAAGTCAACTGAGGAATGACCCAAACACGCATGTTTAATCTTGAAAAGCCAGGAATAAATACGCTGCAAAATATGATTCCATACTGGTACGGTAACGCTGCGGTTGAAAATGCTTGTAATGAAAATGTGTGTTTATGCTTAGACCGAAGTAAATGAAATTAAGATAGAATTGCGAAAAGGTTATTTTTGGTCATCCTCGCTGGTCATCAACAATTAAAAGAAAATAATTGGGAATGCATAAAAAGATGGAATAGGGCTATATAGAATGGTAACAGTCATGGAAACTCTTAGAGTGACAGTCTGTTTGAGCGGCAATGATATTTTTGTGTGAAACTGTTCTGTGTACTGACCATTCCTACTGCATTGACGTAGTGGTCAGGCTTATGCGCTGGTTTGGTCCGGATGGCACAGTGTTAGGAAAGCTATTATCAAACAAAGAACACTCCGATCACCCACCCGGAGACCATGTCCTTCGACGTATTATCCTGTACAGTCGAAAAATCAACATTAATTATCGGATGTGGTTTACAGCACGTCCATGCACATGGTAGCAATCGGGATGAGTAGACAGTGTCTTGTTCACTGAGCCCCCGAACCGAGTAAGTTTTTCATAGCTAAGCGAATCAAAAGTTTGAGTCATTGGCCCCGGGTATAGTCTTCCACAAGTCTCACAGGCTAAGATGTTGAGGTAAAGGCTCAATCTGAGTTCCCACATGCCAATCTGAGACATACCCGTGTAAGAAAGACTTTGCCCGTCTGGACATGAAATGTGCATAGGCTATTGGGTCGATACAGCACCGGGCGACTGGAACGCTGCATCATACTGCTAACTCCCGTATCCACCACCTCTGACGGTATGCCACAACACTTCAAAAGACAGATCACGGCAGCAGCCATCAAGACGGTATGTACCCAGCTGCAGAAACGCTTGAACTGGTTTGACGGCAATTATGCAGCACCTCCAGCTTGATACGAAGGAAGAGCGAAGCGTCTGTTGTTTTTACAATGGACCCAAGTAGCGATGACAAAATGGTCAAGTTCCAGGTTATTTGCCGTCAACTCGCCGGATTACTTTGCAGGATGGGCTCGACCGATGAAAGACGCAATGCGAGTTAATAAACCGCTACGTTGACCACTGACAACACAGAGTTATAGGATTTTCTTGAGGCAATTTTTGACCGATGCGAAGAGTCATCTGAAGCACGGATTAACGGGGTTTGGTTTTTGGGGCATTCGATCAGAGGATATCGTGGAGGTCTGGTGCAATCAGCTTGGTAGTGTACTAAGTTGTCTTGCGACCAGTGATCAGATGACCGTGAATAGCCTATCCTGTCCTTGCCCAGGAATTAGCACAGGTGCGGAGAACTGTTGGACAACTGCGAAACGAAAAGATGATGGACTGCACGGGGAACTTTAGAAACGTTGACTCACTTTGGGAATGTGCTTTGCTGCAGTTGGCCCACTCCACCTGCGGGCAAGAAGTAGTTCATAACTTGTTCGAGGATGCCCTGGTCACTACTTTGTCTAAATGTAATGGATTACCAGGACATCAGTTTATTGACCTGTATTGGGAAGTTGCTAGCAAGAATCTTATTGCACCGACCAAATGCAGAAGTTTAAGAGATCAATAACCCCGTAGTCTAGTGTGAATTTCGAGAGATTCACTTTTAAATCTATATGGTGTTGGCTGATCAACAGATCTAGGAGTAGTGTGGTGTACGCAACCAGCCACTTTACGCCCTCTCCGTGGACTTCACTAAGGCGTTTGGTTTTGTTAACAGTGAGACACCGTAGGCGGCGCTTGGTAAGTATGGATGTTCAGGTAAGTTTATCCATTTAATTAGAACGTTGCATATGTGTATGAAGACGAAATAGCTATCGTTTGCATCCACCCTGGGTGATTTTGACATTGTCGCCGGTGTGGAGCAGGGATGTGTCCCAGTCCCATTCCTATTTGTTTTATACCTAATTGCAGGGAGAAAAGTCGGTCTTCAGAACTCGTTGAATATTCCACGTTTCGACGCCCTAATTCGATTACGTACTTCGTTGATGCGCAAGCTTCCGCATACAGACGATATCATACCCTTTGTACGTAACGAAGATGAACCCCAGCGACCAGCTACGGTGTCTGCAAACACAGTATCAAAATTTGGCTTGGATATCAACACAGGTAAAACATTTTACTTTTTGTATTATCCGGGCAAACTTGTTGTATCTACACTTGGAAACTGCATCAACGAAGACAATACTGATGACTGCTTGGACTTCTGCTACTTGGATAGTAATCTATTGACAGATTTGCCGCGGATTCTGAGTTGCGAGCTCGTATGACGAGGGCTAGCCCTACTTTCGGACGTTTTGAAAGAGGTGTCTGGGAGAAACAACCTAAAGATTAAAACTAAGCTGTTTGCCTATCGCTCATTGGTTTTGTCTATACTGACGTACCATAGTTAAACGTGGACAAGGTATCAGCAGAATATGCGCTGTTGAAGCCATTGCCATCTGCAACGTCTGGGACAAATCTTAAGTGTTCGATGGTCGGACATGATTCCGAACACTGAGGTACTTTGGCGAGCGGACATGGACTAGACATAAGCCGTATCGATGCTCAGTCGGCTTCAGTAACAAGGACACATACGTCGAACGGGGGACAAATGGACACCAAAACACCTGCTGTATGAGCACGCAAAACAGGGTAAGCGAAATCCTGGTGATCGAAAACGAAGATACCTGGGTGTTATCCAAATAAGCCTATCGCTTTGTAGTATTGATTCTAGACCTCGGGAGGAGTTAGCCTTGAAATTTGCGTAACGGTATCCTTCTAACTCCTCTTTTCTTCAGCTTCGTTAGTGGACTGTATGACATCATCAGGATCAGCACAGACAACAATACATCAGTGGTTCACACTGATGCTTAACTGCCTCACAACCACGAGGAAGAAGAAGGCAAACGCTGTACAGGAAGAGAAAAAAGAAAAAAGGAAAGGGAGGCCTAACTACTAAAAAACAAGAGCTGCGTTTATATTCAAACATTTACCATCACGGTGACTACAACTTACAAACAAACAACCGGGCTGTAGGTGAAGATAAGGCGTCATCAGCAAGACGGCTTTCACTGCCCCGCTTCATTAAATGCACTCACTTCACACACCTCTCGGACAACCAATGATAACATTCACACCAGTGAGCTCGATTAACCGCCATCTCACCGAACGTCCCAAGCCATCGACCCTGTGAATCGCCAGGCCCCAGCCCGGGAGATGAACCCGATCTACAGTGGCCAACCCCTTCGTGAACGATTTAATTTGTCTACGCCAGCTCATCACCTGTCCACCTCGCATCTTGCGTCAATCGACCGCAGCGTCGGCAAACAGTGCTCGGTGTGACAAACGACTAGCTGGCATCCTTAGTACATGACTTGACCACCTAAGTCTGTGAAAGTGCAAGGATTTAAAGAACTCGTTTGACAATCAGTGCCAAACACCCACTACCTAACCTCCTTGTCACTCACTCGTTGGTGCCACCCGATACGAGCGATTGAACGGAGACATTGGTGGTCAAGTACCTAAAGACGATTCACGTCCTCTACTTTGAGCGGCCAGGTTTTGCTGATGTAAAATAATACAGCCTTCACTGTCGTTTGATATACGCGATCCTTGAGCTCTAGAGAGATACCTCTCCGTCGCCATAAGTGTCTCATATTAGTGATCACCGCACTAGCCTTATAAATATGCGCTTCCACTTCATTCCCTACACCTCTGCCGCCGACGCTCATGCAGCTTCCCAGGTATACAAACCGGTCAACAACCTCCATGACTTCATTATCTAACGATAAACCTACGTTATCACCGCAATCTTGCAGAAGCACTTCGCGTTTTGAGGCTGTAAAACGCACTCCAAAGTACTTAGCAGAAAGCAAAATAGCGTTGTTTGTGCCGCTTGAGAGTTTTCCAACAAAAACACCTTGTCGTCAGCATAATCACGATCAGTCAGTCTTCCACCTAGTAAGGGGTCAACGCCGGCATTTTGTAAGTGCCGCATACAGTCCTCCATTATTTCGTCTATGGCGAAATTGAACAAAGAGTGTGAAAAGGGACAGCCTTGATGTAACCCGCTTCTGGTGGTGAAACTTTCAGACATTTCAGCGTAAACCCTAACCTGAGCTGAAATATGAGAGTAAAGCACCGATAGCATGTTCACATACTTAGTCGGCACACCCCTGCGTTTAATCGACTATAAAAGGGAAGATCGATCCACTGAATCGAGTACACCTTTATAGTCGAAGAATGCAACGACTGTTGGCCGGCAGTACATACTGGGGAAGGGTAAAAATGTGATCTATACATTCCGGTCAGGACCAAACCCTGCCTGTTCTTTCCTAATGTTTACACCGCAAACTGCAGTGAATCGACGAAGTATTATGGATGCGATTCGAATAGCCCCATGAGTTTATTAGATGTGAAAAGGTGTTTTGGTGAACAGTCTGTTTCCGGTTATTCATCATCGGGCCAATTAAATAACATTTTATATCATCATGGTTGTCAAGCGAGGAAAATCAAAGGCAATTAGTCGCATAATTACATCAGGCCGTTGCGAATTGGAGAGCAATTATGTGACAAAATTGATTTTGCTCGCTTGACAACCATGATGGTATAAAATGTTATGTAGTTGGTCCCAATGACGAATAACCGAAAACAGACTTATCGCCAAAACACCTTTTCACATATAATGGATACCTCGAGTCCACAGCTACACTGTAAGGGGGGCTTGGCTGGAACTATGCGGGAATGTGAGAGCTGTAATCAGCTTCGAATGGTGTTCAATTGATAATAACATTATGTGTAGACTTTTTCTTACATTCCAATTAACACTGCACATTTCTTCAAAATATTCACCTAACGACTACCAGTAACATATTTAATTGCTTTCTTATTACACTGTCACAATAGTTTCCAAACTTTAGTGCAAGTGCATTTTTTTATTACTTACTCAGTAACATATTATCGCGACAAAAACGAAATAATGTCTAATGACAGAACTCAAGATGCCATTTTAACCATATCAGTTTTTCCGTATTGCCGCAACTTTCACACACAACAGTTGCCAAAAGTATATTTTAGGATTAACGTAGAAGTGGATTACAAGTTCAATGCAATTTTAGGCATTTACGGAATTTTTCTGCACGGTCTCGCCTCATTATTTACCAGTATATCCCTGCAAAAGATAATGGATTATATCAGCGACCATCTTAAATTTAACGTCTGATAAAGATGTATGCAAAATGTTGGGTTGAAAGAACAGTTAGTTCATAGCAGACACAATGTTGGTGCTTTTTTCCAAAAAGACCTGTTGTCATAAAAACGGAGTAGCTTTTAACTTAGCTCTCAAGCTTTTTCATGCTGAAATTTTTATGATTAAAATAAAATATGATTACTGATGAGTAGCAGGGGGATTTTGGTTTTCACATAGATTGAAAATCATTCACAATTGATCGGAGCTGTCGAATTCTCATAGACTTTCCAGTCGGCTTCTTTCGAAAGGAAGCACTAGACTCGAGTTTCGCTTTCACTAGAGCTTGTTAGTAGTGAATATCCTTGCCACTGCCGGGACTGGAACTCCAGCCACGCTTTGCATGAGGCAACCGTTGTTACCACTGTGTCAGTAACTTCACATAGTGCACGGCCGAATTACTGTATGCGAACGCTCAACCAATTTCTCATGTGAGTACTGATCAAGGATATCAGGGATATGCACTACTGACTTGTTCTAATGAGAGCGTAACTCGATTCTAGTGCTTCCTTTCAAAAGAAGCCGACTGGAAAGTCTATTGGAATGCAACAGCTACAATCGGTTGTGGATTATGTCCACTCTATATGGAACGTGATTAACTGACTTTGATTACTGAAGCTTTCACATATTCTAGAAGGTAGATAAATGCGATGAATAGCATTAACGATGAATATCCTACCTGGATACGCGTCCTGTTCACATTCATTTCAACCTTAAGCAAAATCCGTTTCGATAACAACAATTTATTTTGAATGACATGATAAATAGGACAGGTAGCTCAGGCCGAAAAGTGCTGCCCATTAACAGAAACGTGACGATCGGCATATCAACTTTCACTAAACATTTCATGGTAGTGTTTCTAAGCAAACTGAAAAAGGGATAAAAAATTAAGTATTACATATCCATTATTAGGTAATTTTATTGCTGATTAGTAGTTTGACTGATTTATTCTTTTGGATGAGACCCTATTTTGAAAAATCAAGGTTTCGGTTGAATTCAAACCATCTACAGAAACAGCATGCCTCAACGCGGCAAGTGCTCTACCAGCTGAACTACGAAGTCACACCAGGAGTTTGGAAATTTCTTTGGTTAAGCCACAATGAATTAAAAGCAAAAGAGTCATCGATTTCAGAATTATCAGGATTATAGAGAAAGAACCGTAGGAACTGGTTGCACAGGTTTTTGTATTCAATTCTGTTAGCCTGTGGAAGTCAAAATGAATGGGGATGAGTTTGTATTAAAATACGAGATAAATTAATTATAAAACATTTTGGTTAATCGCGTTCTCTAAGGTTAAGTCAATCAATCTCTGATTAAGCACATATCTGGGATGCAAAACCGTGTAACAAGCATGCCAACTGTCTGTCATAGAGAGTGTATCCATAAATCCACTAACCGACTAACATAAGTTAAGATGTGAGAAAACGATGACTTAGCATAGGTAAGTGAAGAGAGCCAACAGCCAGCTAACCATCGTAGAAGGGATCAAGGATTGAATCATGAGTTTTGAGGGAGTTGGTGACCGGAGAAGTTAACTAATGGTGGCTCGCCAAGCTGATTTCTTTGGCCACTGTTGTGGTTTGGCCACTTAGTTTGTGAAGTAATTACAAGTATAAACGCAGGGCAGTGAAGGTCGAGAGAAAGTTGTATTGTTGATGGTGTTTCAAGTTTACTGACATCTTGGTTGTTTGCTTGAAATGTGAAGGCTCCTCGATGTCGACAGTTTTTGTTTAGGTATGTTTTTCATCAATAGATATCAACTATTTCTGTTTTTTACCTGCCTAAGCAAGACCTGCCCTTTTCCCAGTAGTTGCATAACAGTTTAACGTTGGTGTCAACCACCGACGTATTGTTGTCCACGAAGATGATAATGAGCATATATAACGAAAGTGAAGCAAATTTGTCAAATTATATTAATAGCGTATGGTTTTTGCTTATCTGTTGCTTAACCAGCCACCGTTTTTGTCGTGCGTGTCGTTTTTAAGCTTGTGAAAATTTAGAAAATAACAACAAGGAATGATATGCATTTCAAGAAATTGAATTCTTCGTTTCCTTTACCAGTTCACTGGAAGCTACCAGACGCAGTTTTCGCTTGGCGCGCTTTTGAGTGCCGCCGACTGGATTGTAGCCAATTTTGCGCTTATTTTCTTTCCCTTCTTGGTTGCTGCCGTTGGTCCTAGAATAGGGTAGAACTAACTACATATCATATTTCCAAACACTGCTGGAAACATACGGTTTGGTTCCAAACCCCGCTGCGTTCTCTAGTTTGATACCTGCTGGGACTACGTTTCGATTGCTCTTCAGGAAAGGCGTAGTAACTTGTTAGTGGACGAAGGTCTAGCGCATGCCTAATTGTTCACCACTTCAGTTACACAGTTACAGGAAATCGACGGCGTAGGATTATTGTACATGGTCCTTATGGAAATTCCCATATGCTTTAAAGCATATGACGCTGTATGCGTACCCAAAGATACATCTATAAATAGATTATAGTTTTACTCGTTGTCCTCTTTCTAACGACCCGTAAGACACTCTATAACGACACGAAGAGTGAGCAAGATACATGAAAAAAGAACTACGTTGTTTGTGGAAAAATACATTAAAAAACTGGGCCATATTAGAACGTAATGATCGCATTTCGAAATGCGATGCACATTTTGAGTAATGGAAATGAACCGGCTCATAATCATACTCCATACGTAATTATTTTATTCCCATAGTGGCATAAATGACCTCATACAATAGAATGTACTTCGAAGTACATTCTATTGTATATATGCGTATTGATCAATACGCATGTATACCCCGACCATGTAGCTGTAGCCAACATCGAAATCGACAGGAAAACGTTGCATACAAAGTTTCATTTCGCAAAGGTGATTGCAAAAATTAGCGGCTGTCTTACGTAAGTTAAGGCTGACTACCTTCCGCGTATCAATGCCTCCAATGTTACCAGATATATCTGGTAAATGGAGTTTTTAGTAATATACCACTACAGATGAAAGAAAGAATAATCTGTTGCCAATATGATCCGAAGACCACTAGCTTTGCTTAAAATTGCTGTCTGACTTGCACAATTCCCATAAGGGTCTGTGCCGACCCACGAATTTACTGTTGAGGAATATTCCTCAACATATATCCTCACCTGCTTACACCTTCAATAATTCAATAGACAAACAAATGAAATGTTTAAAGTGTTCGAAATCATGTGTGCATCACAATCCCATGAATTCATTCACAAACCGTCTGTTAGTGGATCGTGCAACGTCAAGATATGACCAGCGATAACTCGAAGTAAGAACAATCATTTGAAACGGGAGTCGATAAATAATGGCGACCTTCAGAAACGCGTTCAAAAATTGAAACAACAAAAAGATCACATTATTAATGGTTGGATACTGTAAGGCTGGTGTGATGGTTCCAGAAACTGCCCACTTACGAGTAATGATGTTGTCGCAATTAAACCCATGTACATGTCCAGTCCAAAGACTGTTGTCATTGTTGGTTGGCTCATAATAGTGTCGCGTTTTTTACACTATTTTCTATTTGATAATTCTCATTGTTATTCACACATTTCACTTTCCTCAACTTCACATACACAGCCGACGTTTAAACCAACTTAATCGAACTAATCAATAATCAATAAATACAAAACACGCTTCCCGGCTCGCGAGCCTTGCGCTCTCTCTGCGTTCAGTGTCGCTGGTGCGCAGAATTTCGGAGAGTCAGAAGCTAACGGAATCAACCGCCCGTTTCGACAAATCTTCTTATTCATCTGTCATCGGAATTACCTCAGTTATGGCCTCCAAGATTGCTTAGGAACAACATGACATTTTGTATCTATTGGATGCTGCATTCGGTGTAATGGAATTTCAGACCAACGCACTTTAACGAACTATCTGTTTAGATGCAATACAATAGTTAAGGGATAGTCTATTGATGATGCCGAACTGAGCCCAAAAACGCGGGTATATATCCTTGCGTACACAAAAAAGCCTTCGAAAATCCTTACGAGCCTAACTTTCTCTGTTACCTAACCGGGCTAACTTAGTGGTATTCACTGTCCCTAAATTAGCACTTGTGTTCTTTAGTGGGTTCACCAGTATGCAACGAAATCATGTTTTTCAGACCTTCTTGTAAATATCTGGTCTTAATCTCAGTTGTCACCTACGCGATTATTGAATGATTTAATGGGGCAGATTTTCCACTTACATCTTAGGTCAAAGTTCTTTAGTCTAGCAGCATAACAAACTGATGGACGACTCCGAAGCCTGAGTCTTCCTGGAGGTTATATCATTTTGATGACGGAGGCATGAGCTCGTTAACAAAAACTCCAGGATCACTGGTCGACCTCGCCATGTTTTAATTGATGAAGTCTCGTATTCATTTGACGGTAGTCGGGAACGCTACAGGAGCCAGTGTACAAGCAGTGTACAACCGAGATGGATGAAAAAGCCTGGAACAGGATTGCCATGTGGATGCTGCGGTGGCCCGGTACACATAGACAGCTATCGCTGCGATGCCGATCAACTAACTTTCCACTCTGGGTGTATTGAAAGGGCAGACATAAACGAGTGTCCATTTTGTGGCCAACAGCTTCGACCTCAGTCACCTAGTAAGTGCACGTTTTGTATTCCTAATTGTGACATTTCCTCCTACTTCAGCCATTGGTCTCACTCCCCCAGAGATTGTTAAAAGCAAGTTCCGCGCGCAACCCTCAACGGATGTTGATTTAGACGAGCCCGGTGATAGTGTATTACCTGAACACGG
>JTDE01002164.1:92040-102692 GCA_014338405.1 Paragonimus skrjabini miyazakii | reverse complement strand
TCGCTCAGGACGAAAACGTACACCGTTCTCCGATAGTGTTTTTTCCTGAGTGGTGGTCAGTCGATGATGTATGCAAACATCTTGCCTATGACTCAGTGTGGATACTTCCTTTGTAGTTTGCACAGATCCCTATTTTTATTGCGTCATGATTACGGTAGATTTATTACAGTTAGGATGGAATTGGTCAGTTACTCAGACTTGCTGGAACAAGTGGATTAAAACTGCCACTAGTACGTCGCCGCCTTATTTGAACAGTGGCAGCACGAGATCGTCCGAATCAGCATCTTTAAAATGTTTCAAGTTTAGGACGCATTCACAGATTTCGAATTGGTTGAGTGGTTCTTGGTTGACACACAAAGATAGAACCTCAGAAGCATGCGTTGATGTTGGAGTGACAGCAGCGGACTGACTTAAATCGGCCTCGAATTGTTTTGTCTAACTCGCTAGTCTTCGTGACTTAGTATGGTTGAGTGTGCCGTCTATGTACTTAACAATTTTGCCGATGAATTACCTCGTAGGACCTGTAGAGTGGGCAAACTGAAACAACTTACCGGCATACGTCGATCCTAACCAAGCCTCCCCTTCCTTATCCTTTTCACTTAGCCAGGCTCCCAGGTTTACGATCAGGCTACTTTTGCGATTCTTTCTGATATCCTTTCTTAATGGGATTGGATTTTTCATCCAGAGTCTAGCAACTCTAAGGACATCTCTGGGACTGTTTACCATGCCAGTGAGTTTTCTTACCGCAAGCAGCAGCACCTGCTTCTTGAGATGTTTGCAACATTTAGACCCAACAGGTGTTGTGGGTTACGGACAACAGTTAACTCGTTCTGCACTCTCGGCGTTTCTCGCTGCATGCCGGGTCAGTTCCTGAATCGCTTTTCGTTGCAGTTGATTCGAACGCTGTCTGATAAATTGAAAAATAAATGAACAGTAGGCAAGTCCACGTAGGTGCTTTGCCTTACTGGGTCAAAATAAACGGTGTGATGATCACATCGACAATACGCAGAAGTCTGTCGAACCACGGTTTCTGGTCCTAAATATTGGGGCTTGAAAGGAGATTGCCACCTTTTTCGGAAAAGTGATAGTGATGCTGCTTTGTGGTGCAGGATTCTGAGCCAACGGTTTAGGTTGGGGATCCTGATCGTCCTCTTCTGTAAGTCTGGGCCTCCTACCAGTGTCACAATCCATATACATCCATGAATCTTCACAAAACCGATAACTCTAAACTGATCAGTCGCCTCACTGTGTAAGCTGGGTCGTCCTATGTGCTGCATGCAGCCGGATGGATAAGTGAAAACATGCTACTGCCGACCCCTCCCCGTGTCCTTACCAATTTAGCTCCCAGACTCCTCCCGATCACCATTAATGATAATTACTCTAGAGATCACACAACAGATATAGTTAATCATTGTAATACTGTCCCGATCAGGCTGGAGTATGTGTAGTCCTCAGCACAACGACTGCGGCCGCCTTGATCGACTGCTTGCAAGTTCTGTTAAGACCAGCTTCGGACACCAGATCTTCAGGAATTTCTTCATGGTGTCTGTTTATGCTTCAAACTTATCACAGTGACGACGGTATTAAGAAACCTCTTGCTCGGATCTGGCCGCTTTCCTTCAGGTTCTGGTTTAGTCATTCTGATCGGAGATATGAACACTCAGGTCGGCAGTCTTGGTGAGGCCGAGTCTCATTTAGGTGACACGTTTTGGATAGTGTCACATAGCTCGGACAGTGGCGGGTGGCTGTTGCATCTGTACGCTGAGTACAAACCATTCTTGACGAGCACTAGTTTTAGACATCATGTCCCTCTTCTCCGTTGTACGTGGCGGGGCTCTATTCAAGATTGCTGTTCTTATTGGAGCATATACTTGGAGTCAGATCATGCTTTTGCTAGGCAATGACCCCACCGGAAACAATGGCCAACTGTTGTGAAACTGGTTATGGCGTCGGCAAAACTAGTTTATAATTCAACCTCAACAGTTTTCATCCTGAGGATCCTAATGGCTGCTGGACCCGAATCTCAGACCATTCATGAAGCAGACACTGTGGCATACGGCACAGCGGCTTGTGGGTTGAACAAACATCCGTCCTCACCGAAATCCCTAGATTGGTTAGCTATTGGTTACAGTGTTCATCCCGACAGGCCATATATCGACTCTATGAGGGATATCGCTAAATAGCTGAGACGTAACCCGATCGTGAGGCATCGCTAACGGAGAAAGTTGAGGGAGTGATAACCCCTTTCATCTCATGGAACGCGAGTAGACTCTTGGAATCTATCCGTACTATTCATACATGGCGTTCATTTGAGCTGAATTTCCGCGTCTGCTGTGTTGCCGCCGCAAATTTGCAATGTAGTGCCCTGGTAAGTAGATTTAGAACTACTTAACAAAACTGTGGTCTGACATCACACTTGGGCTCTCAAACATAATAAGTTTGCTAGTCCAGGTGACCTCATGCCCACGCTTTCCAAAAAAAGTGGAAATGTGTTAGTGGAGACCGTGACTCAGTTGTTTCAGCTTGTGTGGACAGCGGACGGTGAATTGTCTGACAACTTCAGTATCAAGAACGGCGCACTTCGAGACTGTCCACTTTCAACATTCTCATTAACTTTGGCCACAGATGGGGTAATGGAGGACTGTCTTTCGCACACACAAAATGCCGACGTGGACCTCCTACCTAGTGGAAGGATGACTTATCTTGATTATGTTGACGACAACGTATTGTGTGACAATTTTCAAGCAGCACAGATAGTACTAGATGCCATTTTGCGTCCTGCTCAATGCTTCGGAATGCGCTTTGCAACTTGAAGTATAAATGGCTTCTGCAGAACCGTTGTCATTACATAGATTTAATGTTAGGTAATGAGGACATGGAAGTTGACCGGTTTTGGAAGTTGCATCGGCATCAGCTGAGGGAATAAGTTGGAAGTTCGTGTCTCCAAATGTAGCGCGGTATTCGCTAATCTAGGACACCTCTGGCAACAGAGAAGCATTTTTCTGAGGCTTATGGGTCGCGAATATAAAGTGATTGTGAGGGTCAGGCTACTTTGCGGCTGAGAAGCGTGATCGCACAGGGTGGAAGACATAAACCGCCATCAGGTATTTGATCATTGATGTCTGAGTTCGATCGCTCGCACCGAGTGGTACCAACGAGTAAGCAACGAAGAGGTTGTGAGGCGGATATCTGATGATGCCTGCCAAGCGAGTTCCTTTGCTCACTCTTTATATTTACACGGACTTAGATACCAAGTCCATGTGCTAGGGATGTCATTTAGTTGTTTGCCTCACTGAGCACTCTTCACCGATGCTGCGGCCGACTGGCGTAAAGTGCTAGGGGGATAGATGACATGGCGTAGATAAATAAAGTGGTACACCAAGAGGTTGCTCACTGTAGATCAGGTTGGCCTCCCCGGTCGGGGTCTTCGTGACTCATAGTGTAGATGGCTGAAGGCTTTAAGTGAGATAGCGGTTAATCGGGCTCAATGACTTGAATGCTTTCGTGGTCCGGCCGAGTTGTCTGTTAAGTAAGTGCACTTAATGACGCAGGTCATGGAGCTGTCTTGTTGATGACGCCATACTTTCACATACAGCTCAGTTGTCTATGTGTGGGCACCTCGATATTGGATGTTTGAAAGTAAACTCAGCTATTTTAAGTAGTTAGGCCCGATCTGTTCCCTTTCTTACCTACTTCCCAGGCAAGGCTTACTTTTTTCCTCATGATCGTATGATACTCAACGTCCAGCGCAAACCTCTGATATATTACCGTCTTTTTGTAAAGAAAGCAGTCCTCTGGAAGTCTTTCAATTGTGATTATGGCCGTGATTAACAGAAGTCGTGCACACACGGAGTCATGGTGTGCTGTATACTTATGATTAAAACCCGTTGTTACTGGAGTGTGAAAATATTCTATCTTGAGTCTCCTGCTGCTCATCCTGTTTGTAAACAAATAGGGTACTACATTACAAGTTTGGGGCGGTAACACAGCAGACGCTAAACTAATGTGGCACCCGAGTAAACCGGCAAGCCAGTTCAACCCCCCCTGCCGTGCTCGTCCTCAGGCTGCAAATTGTGTAACGACCTTTCATGCGAAGGTTCACTACAACCTAGGTGGGATTCTCTTGGTGAATAAACAGTCGCGGACAGTGAGTGGTAGTACCCCTTGAATGTGATGGGTTTACAGTTGGCGTCCGGGTCACCTATTACATGCCACATAATCTCTTTGTTGGTGCTACGACATGGCTTATGTAACTCCGTCACACAAGGATTTCAGGTGCTCCAACGGGAGGATAAGGGCTCGTGGACAGAGTGCCGTTCGTCTCCCGTCCTATCTGTATGGCGTACGGACATCTCCGATCGTCGCTAACCATGGACAACACCCAAGGGAGACGTACGAATCACTGGTGACCACCGGCCCCAGTCAACAAGAAACAGACGTCGCTGCAGCCCTACCGGTCTTGGACTCCTTGACTGAACAGATCTACTACACCAGATCCGACTTCTTTCGGTGAATCCTCGGAATACTGTAATGCTTCTTTCGCAAATTCATGCGGGATGTATTAAGCGTCCTCGATGGATGAACTCCGACCGAAGAGCGTGTGAACCGGACCACTGTTGGTTACTGACTCTCAATGGACTGCGAAATCCAAGCTTCGCTCCGCTGCCTTGTGGGGTAGGTTTCCTTTGGAGCCGAATCTCCGGGCAGGTCTCTTCAAGCCAACCTTCTTTTCGGCTGAGGCGACGGATGAGTTTTATTTCCCCTCAACTATGAAATCACGAACGTACATTAGTTATGGATTTTGTCGTATGGTCCTATTGTAACTCTCTAGCAGTGATGTCGGAGCCGGCTTTTTTCCCATAACACATTCTACCGCATCATACAACTCAGCCTTAGTTTCCCCTCTTTTTGGATACTCCTGTCTGATATTCACACAAACTCGTTTTTATGCACACGCTAGCGATTTTGCTCCTTTGTTCGCGACGGAAGTCAGTCACAATGTTAGCGTGTCCAACAACAAGGTGGTATCGTTGTCTGACGGCCACAAACCTATTCTTGCTCCTCGAACCCCATTTGAACTTGCCACTTTCAGTGCCCGAACACTTGTGCAGATGAGTCAGCAGGCAGCCCATGCACGTACTTTGGAGACCCCGCCACCGGGCTTTGCTGTCTGACTGAAACACTGTCTCAGGACTCAGGGTCACTGCTAAAACTTCAATCTCCGTCGGCCGTTTCACTATGCGTGCACACTGTGTGCTTGTCTGGAGACCATGTGGTCTACCCCACTGATGGAGTCGGTATTGGAATTGCCTTAAGTGCATACGCAGAGAAGACACTGCTTGACTGGATACCCGTCAACAGCAGTCTGCGCTGTCAGACTCGAAGTTACACTTAAAGTAACGGGGGAGCCCATCACAAACGCTGTCTGTTTGTTGTTGCGATTTATGCTTCTACAGACTGTAGCCTAGAGGCAATCTAAGAGGGTTTTTATTACCACCTCACGAACCATCTGCACATCGCGCGGCTCACGGACATTGTGACACTGGCTAGAGACTCTAATGGTCAAGTGAGAAGGCTATGTGCTGACCAGCGTGGCTAGGGTGGCCCACTCTCTTTGGGTACTCGTCGAACAGACAACGGTGAACGTTTGTTGCAGCTTTGTGCTGATAACTATCTGTTTCTGGATAGTACTGAGTTTCGGTGTTCTAAAGGCCAGTGTGCCACCGGGAGCCCTCCATCGCCGAGCTAATCGTGGACACAGCTTGACCGCAAAGCCGTCAGCTGTCGGTGTGTGGCTGTTTCCAAGTCTGTAGGTCAATCTGGGGCACCTTCATGGATTCCGATAATGCGCTGGTGCATGCCAGGTTGGCGCTGCGTTTTAGTGAGATGCTACTTTGTCGTCACGAATTGGCGTATCCAGACTATCAGGGCTACAATTGCCCTTCACTTACCAGAGCATACTTGCCTCTAGAAGCATTCTTTACACATATACGGCATATAATGCGTACGTGTGGTACTGCCTCACGTGGCATTATTGCTCTTTCAGCTGCCATGCACTGGGTCTTTAGGCGGTCACTAGAAATTCTTGACGCCCGCCAGAATATTCCATCCATGTCTTGGAACGCTAGAAGCAACTACGAGAGGATCGAGATGGAACAAGCCGGTTCTGTCGGAAACTCTCGAAAGCTCCTCTATTTCATCCGAGTAGCAGGAAGCCAGATGTGAGCATGGTACTCTGAGAAGCCAGTGGTGAGCCTGTTCATCACTTGCAAGAACGCTCAGGATGCTGAGCTGAGGACTTCCAACAGTAGTTCAACTGGCCACTGCGCTTTCGACTACACCTGTGCCCTTTGGTCTCTGAACTTTTCTGTGGCCTCGGAAATGGGAGTTTCATTTGTGATCAAGTCCCTAAAACGTCACAAGGTACCCGGCCCAGACGAACTCCCTCCAACCCTTTTGTATATAGGGAGTCCAGTCTTGGTCAGAGAGCTAACGGCTCCGCTCCGGGAACTCTAGTTCAATAAGTTTGTTCCAAACAACCAGTGCTTGGCTGGCATCGTCCCCATCTTCAAAAACGTTAGCGCCATTGTGCAAATCTCCAAGGATTTACGTGATTCCTATCACATCGATGTTGCTTGCATCCATTGCACTTTGTAAACTAAACGGAACGCACAAACGGCATATTCGTGGAGAGCAAGCTGGGCTTCGCCATAGCGGTGACTGTACTGCTCACGTCCTTAAATTCCGCCAAATGCTTGATCTCCGTCGTTCATATAGAAGGCCAACAATTGTCACCTTTCTGGGCGCCAGGAGACTTTTGATTCAGTTGATAGAGCTGCACTCTGGAACTGTCTATGGATGAAGGGTGGGCCTAGAAAGTATTTCGACACACTGAAAACGATTATGTCAGAGTATTACCGACTTTAAACATATCAAGTGGAATAAGACAAGGTTGTCTAGCTTGCTCTTTCTTGTTCAGCTTCGCAGCAGAAAAGAACCTTAGGTGTACCATGTCAGACTGCGAATAGGATGATACGGCACTGCCCGCACGCATTCGACGTCGATATGTAGAGTATGTAGACAACATTGTTATCAGTTATCAGGGTTCACAGGGAACTCAGAACATCTTAGACGGATTGGAGGCTTCAGTTCTTTAGTTTGATATGGTCTTTGTAAGCTTTAGACCTAAGGTGCTGTTGCGCGATTGGTGAGGGTCTGTGCCTGTTCCCACCCTTGGTGGTGAGCCACTGAAGATGGTTAAGAAGATCGTGCACCATGAGGGCAGTATCAGCACTGATTGAATGCGTGATAATAAGTCGGTTAACTAAAGTTCAGATGACGTTTATCAATTTACGCCATTCGTGACATCGGCATGATCTCAGCCTTTCTATTAAAGGCCTAGTGTTCAGTGCCATTGTAAGAGTGATCCTATTGAACGGCCGAAAAGTTAATCAAATTCAACCGCAGTGTAAACGACCTGTCAAAAAATGATGGGCATTTACGGCAACCTTCATTCAGTTCACAGTTAACGTAACAAACTTGAGACGAAAGGAGCGAAATGGACTAACATGTTTAAAGATAAATCATTTACAACGAAATACTATAACAACACCGATGGTGTGCTTCGTTCCGACGTTCTCAACTACGTTTCAACTACAGCCACCGATCATTCTTTTTTCCTATGTTTTGTAAAATCAGCTTTTGTTCATATAATATTTTGCTGTTATCCAAGCCATCTAATCACTTACAGAACAGCTTTTTTTAATGTTTCTTCTTCTCGGGACATACGCTGCTTACACAATGATCTTTGCCTTTTAGGTTCCATTCCTATACGTGTCTGGAAGTAGTTTTGAGGAAGTATTTGTTGGTATGGGTGCATCCAGAGTCCGGCAGTTGTTTGCGGCAGCAAAACAGAATGCACCTTGTCTGATATTCATTGACGAAATCGACTCAGTTGGCCGCAACAGAACCTCTTCACCCCATCATCCATACGCAAACCAGACGATCAATCAACTACTTGCTGAAATGGATGGATTCCAAACAACGGAGGGAATCATTGTGTTGGGTGCGACTAATCAAGCGGAAGATTTGGATAAGGCGTTACTCCGGCCTGGCCGTTTTGACGTCCAAATCCACGTATCGCCACCGACGTTTGAGGTTTGTCCTTATTTCAGGTTGCGGAAAGTTGTCGTGGTTAGCAGATTTATCCCAAGCATTGATACTCTGACCTAAATTATTTGATCATTGCTTTAGTGGGCAGAAGGTTCTTTTCTTGTAGCGAACATTTTTCCTGTTTAAGTACCGTGAATATGCCCTGTTAAGTCATGAGAAAAGACGCGTAACAAAAAACTTGTGTTTCACTGCTTCCTTAATCTAAAATGACGATTTCAGTATCTTTTTCAGGTTTGTGTATTATTCTATCCTTATTTCGCCTTAGAGACTCCAGTGAGACTAGATGTCAAGTGAGCACTTGTAGGTTATGCTGATTTTATTTACCTAGAGGAATTCGAGGGGTAAGTGTTACTGGTAGTACATATCATTTCACATCTATTAACATCTCTGTCACATCTCAGCAGTTTGTTTTAAAAAAATTATTATTGGTTCGGTGCATCTAAAAATTTCTGGTAGAAACGTTTCAAAGTCAGGGGCCACGTCTGCGTCATTGGATCAGACTCACGTGGCAACAGATGATACAATAAAGATTATCCACCGTTTATGCAAGCAGTTAAACGACTACTTGTAGTTCAGAGTATGAGATATAGTCGTGAAAATGATCGTTGATTGTTCAAAGCTTTCAATTAGAGGAATGTGCTAATTTTAATGATTGGTTAGAGCGGATGACAATGAGGTGAAAAAATGTGATCATCAGGCTTTTGCAAGGTTAGTCACCCTTTGTCCGTGAGGTCAAGATCGAATTCAATCAACCACGTTCTCCACCATATTTACAGTCCAATAACATATCGATTCACAAATTCCTTTAAAGTTTATCATGTTTTTCATTGCGCACAGGGGGTGCAAATATACTGATGTTTATTCACCTTGTCTTAAATTGTTACCGTTCATGATTACTGTTTTTCACCCATTTCTTTCTATCTTACGGTTGCTCATCGTCTTTTAATCATAGTTGGCTGTTCAGTAGGGTCACGTGGAACAAAAGCATTCGGTTTGCTTGGTGAGGTGGTCGGGCTTGTGTACTGTTTTGATCCGATGGGCTATGCTGACTAGGACTTCGGTCCTTCCAGGTGCAGCCTTGTCAGACAGGCCAAAGGGGAGCAGTCAGTCGAAAAGCAGTTCCACTCATAGGATTGTATGTCGCACTACTAACCGCGTAGGAGTGCTTAGGTAGTGATGCACGATCTTATGGGCATACAGCAGAACTATTTTTATAGTTGCGGCACTGCCGTCTTCCTAATCACGAAGAAGGGGGTCAGAGAGTATGCCATCAAACAAAGAGCACTCCGATCGTCCAACGGTTGACCGTGACCGCCGGCTTTTTACCCAATACGGTCGAAAAACATTTGTTACCTCCCAAAAGCTGAATGTAGCTTCGAGTACATCCACTGCGCGCAGCAGTGCTCAGAATTAGATATCAATGTCTTATTCACTGCGCCCTCGGGCTTGGCAAGCCCCTTACTACCAAGTGAGTCAGACTCTTGAGTCATTGGCTCCGGGTGGGGTCCCCTAAGAAAACTCTATATCCTGTTGTCTCGCAGGTCAGACTTTTGAGTCAGAGACTCGGGGTGGGGTCCCTGAAGTCAACCCCCTTCCGCGACACAAACGACCGGGAAGTATCAGTTCTTTCGTATCGTTCTCTCCTACTGTTTTAGCCCCCCCTCTCCCATGTCTTCTGCTTTCCATGAGCTTTCGGACGATAATTGTTTTCTGAGGCCAAGACAACTGGTAAACATTGGCGCCTTTAACGTCCGCACTCTCCGACAAGTCGGTCAACAAGCTGTTCTGGCAAGTATTCTCTCACGTCTAGGTATTGATGTGTGCTGTGTGTCGGAGACGCGAGTCTACGATTCTAGCACGATTATCCATTTGAGCTCACTTCTAGATAACTGTCGATCCAAGCGCTTCTATCTCAGGGTTTCTGGTGACGCTGAAGCTAAATCTCGCGGTCAAGCTGGAGTGGGAATCGCACTGAGTTCCAAAGCGGAGCAATGCTTGCTCGGTTGAATTCCGGTGAACAGCTGCTTGTGCGCTGTCAGACTCAATACGTCGGTTAAAGTCTGTTGACGGAAATCAGAAAGGCGTTGTGTATTCTTTATATCGGCGTACGCTCCGACGGACAGCTGTTCGGATACTACCTAGGATGCGTTCTATGAGGCCCTCGTTGACCTTAGGAAGCAAACTAAACACTCAGACATCATCATGCTAGCGGGCTATTGTATTGCTCAGCTTGGTCATCCTTCTCCGGATGAGAAGCGACTGGGAGGTATGTTTAGTGTTCGGGCACAACGCACCGACAATGACGAGAGACTGCTGCAACTGTGCGCTTCCCACGGTCTTTGTATTTCGAGCACCGCATTCCAACGCAGGAAGAAGCAGTGTTACTTGGAGACTTCCGTGTGCTTCTCAGCCGTGGACACAGTTGGACCATGTAGTCAGTTACAGGTGGCGCCATTCTGTTAAGGACTGTCGTGCCTTTT
>JTDE01002164.1:81651-91854 GCA_014338405.1 Paragonimus skrjabini miyazakii | reverse complement strand
TAACTGGCATTCGAGCGATGAGGATGTAAAGAACGCTTACCAAAAGGCGTTGGTGAACAAGTTGTCTAATTCGAGTCAGACGAACGATCCTAACGAACACTGGGAATAAATCGCCGAAGCTATGAAAGCATGCTGTGAACAAGCATGTTCCGATGGAGCTGTTCACTTTCGATAGAACCGGATTTCCATCACGTCGTTAAACCTTATGAACAAGCGTCGCTCGATTTCACCTGGTTCTGAATATGATGACGACCGTCGAGAACTTAAACGCAAGCTGACCAAAAGTTTACGCAAAGACCGTGAGCACTACTTAGTCGAAAAATCAAAAGGGATGGAAAGGGCATTTTTATCTGGGAGTAGCAGAAGGCTTTTTTCCCTGATCCGTGGTTGTACTGGCCGTCAAGTCGGTGTAAGTGAGACCATTTGTGAAAAAGATGGTTCACTTATTACCAGTCAATCGCGCCGACTTGACAGGTGGGCTGAACATTTTGAAGAATAGTTCAACTGGCCTCAACCAGATCATGTGGACGACGGTACCCGAATGGTCAGTTATTGCGTTCCAGACGACCCGTCGTCGGAAGCAGAAGTGGCTCTGGAGTTCAAGTTATTGAAGCGTAATAAGACTCCTGGTCCATACCTGCTCCCTCCTTCTCTTTTCATGGATGGTGGCGAGAGGTTGATATCAGAACTGACAAGACTCCTCATGACGATTTGGGAGACTAAAACGGTGCCTCGTGATTGGTGCCTATCAACAATCATTCCCGTTCTCAAAAAGGGAGCCCGAAGTCAATGTGACAACCACAAAGGCATCAGTTTGGTATCAATTGCGTCCAAGTTGCTTACTGGCTTCATTCTACGTCGTCTCACTAGATCAACACAGAGAAAGCCAGATACGCGAAGAACAGTCAGGATTCCGATCCGGTCGAAGGTGCGTTGATCATATTCTTACCTTGCGACGGATCTTGGAACATCGGCACTGTTACAGACAGCCAACAATCATGGTCTTCTTGGACCTAAAGGCTGCTTTCGACTCAGTTGCTCGTAACGTTCTCTGGAGCTGCCTTCTCCGCAAGGGAGTACCAGAGAAATACGTGAATCTACTGAGATCACTGTATGCTCACTCTGCTTGCAGAGTGAGAGTTTATGGACAACTGTCTTGGGCGTTCATCACTTCTAGTGGTGTTCGTCAGAGGTGTCCGATTCCCCCTTCCCTGTTTAATTTTATCATGGATGGCATTCTGGAGGGTGCGCTTCGGGAATCCAGTGGGCTTCGTGTTGAGTTTGTTCCTGGCGTTAGATTGACCGATCTGGAGTACGCGGACGACATTGTATTACTTAGCCCCCATGCCGAAGACATGCAGACCATGTTGAACAGGACGAGTAACTGGGCTGGTTTGTATGGAATGCGCTTCGCACTTTAAAAGGGCTAAGTGTTGCTTCAAGACTGGAGCATTTCCACTCCTACTTTCTTCATTGCAGGTAATCCGCTTGAGACCGTGGACAGTTTCACATACTTGAGTAACACTATCTCATCAGCCTGTAATATTGCTGATGAGATATCAGCGAGGATAGCGGAGGCACAAGTTGCCTTTGTCAAACTGCGTCATCTGTGGCGTCGAAAGGACATCCGGTTGTCGCCGAAAGGAAGGGTATATAATGCTTGTGTGCGTCTAGTTTTGCTCTATGGTTCGGAAACGTGGCCTGTTCACAAGGAAGATATCAACAGACTTGCTGTGTTTGACCATCGTTGTCTCCGCCAATTGACCCATATTAAGTGGACTGATCGCGTGAGCAATGTGGCCGACGCGTATTCCGGAACGCTCCGGATGCGCGATCAGTTGGTCAACTAATTACGTTGCACAGCTTGCGATGGTTGGGTCATGTACTCCGTATGCCAGCTGATCGTTTGCCGTACTGGTCATTATGTGCTGAGGCTACCAACAGTTGGGTAAAACCGCGTCGCATGCCTGGATGGGTTCCTCGTGATCATTGAGACCGCTGGTTAGAGACGCTATCCAAGATGGCGATGTGTCGCAGTCAATGGCGGATCTGTATCCATACCATTTCTAGTTCTTCCGCTTTGTCTTGTTTTAATAATGTTCATCCTTCTTAGTAACGTTTTCTTCGTCACTTTTGAGATGAGCGGTGGCCCGAGTCACAGTACCTTTTGGTCAGGCGCATGGCTTCTATGATGATGATGATGGTTCGCTTCGTGGGCTAATCGACCAAACCACATTGATACATTCATATAAGATGTGGATGTACCCTTACTCTCATGCGGCTGCACTCAGTAGGCCCAAACGGCCATGTACGGTGGTTTTACCAACTGATTGGGTTTCAGGGATGCCAAAACGGCCGGAGTATTTCCATCTGAATGGAGGTTCAAGGTTGTCGACAGGATCTTCACCTGTTGTATATCCAACTAAAATTAGTGATGAATCGTGAAAGCGTTATCTACCGGCTACGCGCTGGAAACGGTCCGATAAAGCTTAACTTCAGCGTGGAAACCCCACATCTTACACGGGTTATTACCGTCATCATAAGGTGCTCACTCTATGACCAACACGGGACGGCTGGTTTTGTCCTCGTTTAGAAACTGCCGTACATATTTTTGAATCTAAAACCTACGTGTTACAAGTCGCTCGTTCACTGGTTGTTTGAGCATAGCTTGTGAGGCGTTCAGGGTAATTGTTTGGGATTGAATTCATCTCATTGGATAAATTGACACTACCTGTCCATGGAGCCGTTTAATATAAATTCTGCTGTGAGAGTCTAAACTTGAGACGAGTGTTAGGTTTATGAATAAGTGTCGAAAAGTTTGAATGTCGTTTCAAATTCCGGCTCTAACCGTCGCAACCAGTTTTAGTCATCCGGATAAAGAGAAAGTAATGCAATGTCTCTGATCACTTTTTCCCAAGTGGTACTCCTAGAGCAGATGGTTCAGCTGGCAAGAGCTTGACTCTTTAGTCAAAGGTTGCTGGTTCAAATCTCCGTACGACTGTTTCTGCATGAATATGCCCAATTTCATCATGAAAGGAAACGCGTGGCAAACAAGTTTATTTTCGGTTTTTCGTCATTATGCCAAATATATGGGTTCATCAGAGGGTAGTAAATAGTACATCAGTGGAGGAGTAATACCGGAGTGTCCGTTTGAGACTAAGCATCGAGTAAACAACAGTAAGTAGGTGATTTTCCACACGGAGTGCCGTTGCGGAATCTTTACTGTTACATATTACCGGATCACGTTCGGTGGTAACACGTTTAGCATAACCAGTCTCGTGGTTGAATTCTAAATGTGCCCACCATTGTTTGTTTGAAGTATGCAGCCTGTGGGTTCTGAGCAAGCGATGATTATAATGAGATTAGGCTGGAAAATTTTCCTCATTGGAGAACGTGTGGCCAATCACTGTTCACGCACTGGTTGTTGCGCGCGGAACTGGAGTCGAGTAATGCCAGCCAATCAGAACAGTGGTCAGCTGCTACGGCAGATTTGTTTGCATGAAGTGGAGATCAAAACAATATGTTCTAAATGAATGTCGGATTTAAGCAGCCGAACTGTTTGCGCGAAAGTCATGGAAAGTGATAACGAAGAGGCTAATCAAAAAGCAACATAATTGCCGCCCAGCAGTAATGGTCAGTGTAAACACTCTCGTTTCCCCATAAAACGGGGTATTGTTTTCTTAATAAATTAAGATTGTTTTGTGTCCCTCAGGCCCGCATTCTAATATCTCCGGCACGTCGACCTATTGCTTGACACTCGCGAACAATGTTTTCGATCGAACTGTCATTATTTCCTCACAATTAGTTTGCCTTCTGTACCCAGACTTGTCGCTGCTGTTCGATCTGGTTTGGTTAAGTGTGTGAACACACAAATATAATCTTCTAGTTAACAATGCAATATCTTGCACTGATAAATTGAATTTCGTTTGTATTATCCTTTTAAAACCAGGGTCGTATAGCTCTGCTGAATTTATACCTACGCAAGGTGAAAACAGCACCTGATCTTGACGTTGTCAAATTGGCCCATGGTACGGTTGGCTATACAGGTGCGGATATTCAGAATCTGGTTAATCAAGTGGGTTAAGTAACTTTTGTGTCTTGTCTGTTCATTGTAACAGTGATTTACCGTGTTCTTTTACTTTTTCCTTTTTTTGTCTTTTATGTATCGTTCCTAGCGATTGACTGTTTGTTGTAGCTTAGGTAAATGGTAGCCAAAGGTATGGTCCTCCGAGACGCTAGTAAATGTTGTCCTTGTTGAAGAGTTTCCAGTCAACTGCATTCTGTTACCTCCTTATCGTCTTGTATAGCAGTCATCTATCGAATGGGTTTGACTCTCCTTTGAGAGCGCGATTACCTCGTTTCATCTGCTCTATTTTTGAACATGTATTCTGCTGTCGCTTCAGTTGCAACTACGTAGGGTTTCGTTGACTGCAGGATAAATCCGCATGATCCGCCTTTCCTACCACGTTTGACCCACCGAACGCCGCAAACTAATCCAGAGTACATTTAAATGCAGAACATTGATGGTAGTCTGCCATATGGGTGATAGGATACAACCGTATCGGTTAACCATAAAAATATGTTTTTCACTTGTTAGCTCTTTCAACTTGAGCCAAGCTCGTGATAGTCAAGTTGCGAAGTCAGTCTGTTGCCTCAGATATTTTCGCCTTTGCATTGGTGTGCTACCACGTTGACCGTTGATGCATGATTCTATCATTATGATCAGAACTCTCGTCTCCCAGTTCACCGTATGGTGTAAAAGCGGACGGTTGAAAGCGTAATTCAATGTTGGTGACCCTCAACTATTCTACTCAGTTGTTTTGTTTCAGAGGATTAAGCTGTAAACACGCATCTCAGTTGTTTCATGCGTTACATCCCGGTAAGCCCAAACCCAGCTCGAACCACTGCTTACGGATTGTGTGAAAATCACCTACAATGTGTGCTAAAAGCCCTCCTCACCAGCTAATATATGCGTCCTTCAGTGTGTGTGATTTCAGCGTCACATCACTCACTCCAGCGGATGTCAAGTTGGTCAGACGGTGCATATCACTCTGTCTTATCCTCCTGCTGTGACTCGTGAGATTGTCAAAATAAGTGACCCCGACTCGCGTTCTAGTGTAGTGGGCTAGTCAGCCGTGCAGTTGCGGTTTTTTGCCAAAACTCTGTCAAAATTCCATACCGCCCACCCACTTTAACGTTGTATAAATAGTAAACGTTTTGTAAGATATATCCATTTATCACATTCTCATCAGCCGCGTACCGTATGACATCAACGTTACGAAAAATTCCGGCGAAAACGAAAAAATGCCAAACAAATTACAAACGTGTAGTGCTTGTGTTTACGTTAAAACCACGGTGATGTAAATTAGTTGCTTTTACACGCACAGTTGTGGCTGAACTTTAGGAATCAGCAAGGCCTTTGTAGTGGAACCAAGAAATGAATCGACAATGTTACAAAACAATCTACAGTAACTGTTGACGATAAATTCCATCATACTAAGTCCGCTGTATGTTGAAAGAACGTTCCTCTTGAATAACAGAAGTTCCAGCGAATTCAGTTCTTTCAGCGTACTAAAATGGATTGTTGCCACAGTTAGCCCCCAGTAACAACGACCACGTGCAAGCAGAAGCCAAGGCGTGCGAGGACAAAGTGTATATTGATTCAAACAATAGACAAGTTAATATGTACAATGAACGTAATAAGTATGAAAAATAGTGTATAACAGGAGAGTGAATTTGAGCAATCGATAATTTCTACTGTTTCCAATTACCATGAACGCTAATTTTGGGCCAACGCAACTGTCAACCTCTAACAAAAGCTTAGCAGCCGATGGCGAAACTTCGTGAAAATGTCGATCGATTTACGTGATCAACTGAGGCTAGCTATTTCCGTTTGTAACTTTCTGTAAGTTCTGTCTCTGCATGTTTCTCCTCAGTAGCGGGTAAAACTATAAATTACGTGACGGACATAGGGCGTATGTATGCCTCCAATGGAAACAGATCAGCCGTTTGCACCATCACCAGTCACAAGAAAAAGGGGAGCCTCTTCATCAATGGACCAACCTGGTTTTACTGTACGCCACCCGCAATGAAAATGCTAATTCGACCGCAAACAGTTTTATTGACCGGTACCCAGGCGATGGTCAGTTACTTGCAGAACTGTGTTTGACTCGATTCAGAGGTTGCCTAACTATTTACTCAAGAGTGTTGGTTGATGCAAAATATGACTTACGATGCAACTGAGCCCAGTGAGACACAGTCACGCCGTCTTTTCTTGGACTACTCGCTACAGTTAATCTATAGATTCGACACGCGTTAGCATGCAGAAGATAGGAAGTTCGTTCCTAATTATGTACTGAGGTAGATACAAGGTTCTTTAATCAAACCCAGCCTACCGAGTAATAATCAAAGCGTTGTATCCCTCAGAAACTGTATGTACGCACACATCGGCAGTGGACACACTTTCGTCTTGGCTGTACCGTCAGCCCATGAACTCTATATATTTTTCCCACTCGTTCGTTCTGCGTTTATCAAGTTTATGACCGGTCGCATTTTAACATAGGGCGCGGGAACTGCTGCTCTCAGAAAGGTTACACTGTTGCAGTTCAGTGATGCGAGTGATCAGCAAGTGATCTGAGCTAATGTGATCCCTTCGTTCCTACAATCACCCGGTGCAGAATGTCATTTTATTCCAGATACTCGCTACAAAAACCTTTGCTAAGCGGGTTTGCATTAAAAGAAGACCACATAGAAAGGCTTACCAATGATTGTTGAAAATAGCTCGATAACAAGTTGGACGCTTTTTTATATCCAGTATACTGGTGAAAGGTTCACTACTGCTTGTCAGTAAGCGTTGGTTTATATTATCGGCCCCATGTTTGCAGAAATCGAAAACCAATCAAAACAGCTGTAGAGAGTACCAACCTTCCCGTTTATTTAGGTGTTGAATTCATTTGCCATTTTTTAAATGCTCCTGTTGACATTCACCGAGGATTATAACTAACTGCACTCGTTTGTAAATGAACTTCACTGTCGATCTCATTCTGCTACACTCACGATAATGTTACTACCTGGTGGGGGCTCAGAACGGATAAAAATGCAGTGACACTGCTGACTTCCGCACGGCGGCTTGTCACGATTTCTAGCGGGCACTGTACATTCTGTTGTTTATGTCGACGAGTGAAGTTCTTCATCCGGTTGTTAACACCTGACATGTTTCCTTTACTTCGCTCAACTTCCATTAACTGACAGAGTAACGGTGGTTGAGGTGTGAGTCAGTGATGATGACACAGGCTTATCTACTTAAAATAACGGATATGCTTCTTTTAGGCATAATCTTCCGAAATAAATAAAAAACAGCTCACGGGAACGTTTCAGACTTACTGAGTGGCAGTGGAACGGGGCCTTATTCCTGATAATCCGCTTGTTTCCGCCATGGTGAATTCGCTGGATATGAATTTAACTCACCTGCGATCAACGGACCAGCCTCATGTGTGACCGCTCTGTGCACGTGAAAAGACCTTACCATGATCATGCATACACGTACAGTCATACACACATCGTGAATGCCCAATAAATCATAGCAAACCGATAAAGACCAGAGACGTCTGGCTGACTACAATTTGATGCTCATGAACTTCGCCCACGTTAATAGAATCAACAGATCAGCGTAACACGTTTAGGGTTGATTATCGTGGCTGTCTTACTGCTCAGGCATGGCAAACCAACGAGGTTTGCATTTGGATGCATTTTGTTTGGTTAGTTCTAATCATATAGGAATTCTTGCGGTTACACGCAGAAACTTTGAGAAAACTACTTGTGATATATGTTTAATGTGTGATGTTATATATATATATATAACATTACATATGTGTATATATGTATACTGACCGTCGCTTGATTAGCAGCTTGTTTAATCCTCCGGTTACTTTTTTCTTTATTCTTCCGTATTTTTCGCGTGTTATAATCGGTAACCCGAATTTGGCTGTTCCAAGCTTAACTGGCCAGTTATTGGACTTTAGTGGTATTTAACGAAATACTGCACTCGTTTTTTATGAGTATTAGGTTGGTTTGGAGTGGATCAGATGCTGTTGTGTGGTGACCCATTTTCTGCTGCATGAATTCCGGCTGTGAAATGTATAATCACATCCAGAGGTTTTGGTTTCTACACAAGGGGTTTGAGCATCTTGGCTTCCACTTTAAGTTATCAGTCAGACCCGGCTCAGTACAGGTTTGTCATTACTACTATTCATATGGTTATGTCGCTTGGTTTTTTACGTTATTTACGTCTTGTTTTACTAGTATATTTTGTAAGTTAGTTTATGAATTATCATCTTAAGTACAGCTTAATGGAGGTGTACATCCTACTTCACATCTGGTATGTGATTGTTTCATCTCTCAGGTCACACCTTAGATAGCTTAGAATATTTTCGTCTCTCTTGTCGTCGTTTTTAGTATTTATTAGTTGTAATTGCTTCATCACTGATAGTTTGTGCCTATATTTTCAGGCAGCAATCACTGCTGGCTTGAGAAACGACCTCGTAGTCACTATGACTCATCTCTGGGATGCGCGTGATCGATTGTTGATGGGACCGGCTAAAAGAAAACCTTTGGACGAGCAAACGAATCGAGTATCTGCCTTTCATGAAGCTGGACACGCGATCGTTGCGTTGTTGACTCCCGAGAGCACACCGCTTCACAAGGTGAGTAAAAATTCCATCTTGCCGTCTAAATCTCCTCGTCAATTGAATATCGTCAAAATAGTCTAAAAACCGAACTGACTGGTTAACTTTCGAGGTTTAAGATGTCAAGAAGTTAACGAATTTTAGCATTGTCACCGGCATCTTAACAATTGGTCTATCGTTCTATCGGATTCTAACAGCGACACAGCAAAATTTTACTACTCGAAACGGACGTTGAGAAAGGTCTGGAAATTATGGCAGACATTAGTGGATTGACAAAACATTCGTCAAAGAATTTAGTTCGGACAAGAACATACGGACATCTTTGCACACACTGAATGATCGTCATGAATTGTCCGACAAGGTGTGCTAGTTTTTTTTAACTAAATGTGGACAACTAGACCGTGCTTTTTCGAGCTCAACGCACGTCATGGGTTTATGACATCTTACCGTTCGGTCTGTTGCTCTTGGTGATGAATGAGTTCATTGCGTTATCCACCTCAGGCTGTACATCATGAATCTTCCTTTATTCCCTGCTGACCAAAATATGGAAATCCAGTAGCGTGACCGTGGACAGATCAAACGATCTCTGCAAGCGTTTTGAGTCAGCATTCAAGAAACGCGTTGAGTGTGTAATCTGTCCAAGTAATATTCTCTCTGTAGATTCTTTCAACGTTCTTACTTGCTGTGTATAAACTCTGACCATCTATCACATGCACGACCATTTGCTAAGTAGATATTCGCGGCCCCAATCAATCACTCGCGCATTCTAATCAAAAAGAGTGATCAGACATTGCTGCAGAAACCCACTGAATCCCTGTAATTTATTCGCCCGAACTGGAATGTACACTGAAACTGATGCTACTAATCTGTCATTCCCGTGTTCATGCGTGGTTGGAGAAAGTCATGTGATCCCAGTCTTATAAAGACTACCTCTAACTTGTGCTCTAATGTCGTTCTCCATTGACTTGTTAGCGTTCATGATTGTCGAACTTACAAAAATCAGCTGGGTTGTAACCATAAAAAGAATGTGTTGATTGCAGCTTCACTTTTCGTCTGTTTCCCTTATTACGTTACATCATTTCCAGTTAGCCATCTCAATACGACCCTTATGTCATGGTATTTTCCATTCTGTATGTTGCATTTTTCCAAAGAGATCTACCGAGCTACTCGTTGAAATAACCCCGACCTATACTGCTACCTTGGCGAGGTGGTCGGGCTTGTGTACTGTTTTGAACCGGCGGGCTATGCTGACTAGGACTCCGGTCCTTCCAGGCGCAACCTTGTCAGACAGGCCAAAGGGGAGCAGTCAGTCGAAAAGCAGTTCCACTCATAGGATTGTATGTCACACTACTAACCGCGTAGGAGTGCTTAGGTAGTGAGGCACGATCCTATGGGCATACAGCAGAACTATTTTCGTAGTTGTGGCACTGCTGTCTTCCGTATCAGGAAGAAGGGGGTTAGAAAAAGTACCCTCAAACAAAGAGCACTCCGATCGCCAAACGGTTGACCGTGACCGCCG
>JTDE01002164.1:45773-81361 GCA_014338405.1 Paragonimus skrjabini miyazakii | reverse complement strand
CTCAACTTTCCCCTACTGTTTACCCCCTATTCCTTCTGCCTTCCATATGCCTTCGGGCGATAATTGTTTTCTGAAGCCAAGACAACTGGTAAATATTGGCTCCTTTAATGTCCGCACTCTCCGACAAGTCGGTCAGCAAACTGCTCTGGCAAGTATTCTCTCACGTCTAGGTATTGATGTGTGCTGTGTGTCGGAGACGCGAGTCTACGATTCCAGCACGATTATCCATTTGAGCTCACCCCTAGATAACTGTCGATCCAAGCGCTTCTATCTCAGGGTTTCTGGTGACGCTGAAGCTGAATCTCGCGGTCAAGCTGGAGTGGGAATCGCACTGAGTTCCAAAGCGGAGCAATGCTTGCTCGGTTGAATTCCGGTGAACAGCTGCTTGTGCGCTGTCAGACTCAATACGTTGGTTAAAGTCTGTTGACGGAAATCAGAAAGGTGTTGTGTATTTTTTATATCGGCGTACGCTCCGACGGACAGCTGTTCGGATACTACCTAGGATGCGTTCTATGAGGCCCTCGTTGACCTTAGGAAGCAAACTAAACACTCAGACATCATCATGCTAGCGGGCTATTGTACTGCCCAGCTTGGTCATCCTTCTCCGGATGAGAAGCGACTGGGAGGTATGTTTAGTGTTCGGGCACAACGCACCGACAATGACGAGAGACTGCTGCAACTGTGCGCTTCCCACGGTCTTTGTATTTCGAGCACCGCATTCGAACGCAAGAAGAAGCAGTGTTACTTGGAGACCTCCGTGTGCTTCTCAGACGTGGACACAGTTGGATCATTTAGCAGTTAGTTACAGGTGGCGCCACTCTGTTAAGGACTGTCGTGCCTTTTGGAGCAACCACCTGGAGTCGAGCCATGCTGTTGTGCATGCCTGTTTTGTTTTGTCATTTGCCCAGATGACCTACGCTCGTAAATGCAAGGTGCTTAACTGGTATTCGAGCGATGAGGATGTAAAGAACGCTTACCAAAAGGCGTTGGTGAACAAGTTGCCTAATTCGAGTCAGACGAACGATCCTAACGAACACTGGGAATAAATCGCCGAAGCTATGAAAGCATGCTGTGAACAAGCATGTTCCGATGGAGCTGTTCACCTTCGATAGAACTGGATTTCCGTCACGTCGTTAAACCTTATGAACAAGCGTCTCTCGATCCCACCTGGTTCTGAATATGATGACGACCGTCGAGAACTTAAACGCAAGCTGACCAAAAGTTTACGCAAAGACCGTGAGCAATACTTGGTTGAACAATCAAAAGAGATGGAAAAAGCCTTTTTATCTGGGAGTAGCAGAAGGCTTTTTTCCCTGATCCGTGGTTGTACTGGCCGTCAAGTCGGTGTAAGTGAGACCATATGTGAAAAAGATGGTTCACTTATTACCAGTCAATCGCGCCGACTTGACAGGTGGGCTGAACATTTTGAAGAATAGTTCAACTGGCCTCAACCAGATCATGTGGACGACGGTACCCGAATGGTCAGTTATTGCACTCCAGACGGTCCTCCGTCGGAAGCAGAAGTGGCTCTGGAGTTCAAGTTATTGAAGCGTAATAAGGCTCCTGCTCCATACCTGCTCCCTCCTTCTCTTTTCATGGATGGTGGCGAGAGGTTGATATCAGAACTGACAAAACTCCTCCAGACGATCTGGGAGACTGAAGCGGTGCCTCGTGATTGGTGCCTATCAACAGTCATTCCCGTTTTCAAAAAGCGGGCCCGAAGTCTACGTGACAACCACAGATGCATCAGTTTGATGTCTATTGCGTCCAAGTTACTCACTGGTCTCATTTTACGTCGGCTCACTAAGCCCAGAGAAAGCCAGGTACGCGAAGAACAGGCAGGATTCCGATCCAGTCGAAGGTACGTTGATCATATTTTTACCTTGCGACGGATCTTGGAACATCGGTACTGTTACAGACAGCCGGCGGTCGTGGTCTTTTTGGACCTGAAGGCTGCCTTCGATTCAGTTGAAAAATAAGATTCGCAAAACCTGTCACTGAAAATAGCAGTTTAATCGTAAACTTTGCGCAGTACTTTTTCCGCGAATTTGTATTTTTTCTATCAAGGAGTAGCATTACATTCTGTTAGTTTGTGCAGTCACCTTTATCTTTGCTAACTCCCATTTCTCCGTCTGGTATTGAATCCACGAGGTTACTACTAGACAAGAAATCTTGTTCCATCACATAGCATACCTAACGCGATTCTTCTAATGGCATTATATGTCTTGCTAAATGAAAAAGGATTCTATAATGGATGCCGATCGTACGGAGACACTTTTGTGAAAACCATCTTGTCGATTGCAAGTTTGTCCCTGATCTAAAATGATGTTCTGTACTTACGTTTTTGCCACAGTATGATGTGTCTTGTATTGTATATAGTCTTCCCGAATGCCTTCGTTCGGTGTCCTGATGCATAAACTATCTTCATGCTAGCGGTATATTTTACATTGTTTGTTGTCTTTACAGTGGTGAACTGTCGGTTAGGCTCACCACATTTTGTTACAATTGATTCGGATGTGATCTTGTAAGTGATGCCCTTTGGAAACCGTCGGGAAAATTCTTGCTATATGTAACCGTAGGTCATCTTATCAAGTGTTTATGACAAATGATGCGTTCGTCTACGAAGCAAATGGTTTGCTAAAAAACAAACAGTCTTGTAATTACTTTCCGACAGCGTGCATGTCAATCAATCATTCACCACTCATTTTCCGCTCCCGACCATGCTTGTTGGTACAGTAACGCGGGCTGCCGTTGACAAAAGGCGCGTTTCGTAGACAGCTTACATGCAGTTCTAAACTCGAGAGAGTACTAGCCAGCGCAGCTTGCTGACCTATTTGTCGAAAAGTGCGAAAATCAAAAATGCCAATGTTTACCGGTTGTCTTGACTTGAAGAAAGGGTAGTTGGCACTAGTGGAAAAAGAAGGTTAAAATGGTTGAACTGATCTATCAGGGCAACTATAACTTCTAATATTTCCGGTCGTCTATGCCGCGCTTGTTAGAGCTCGCCTTAGTGCATATTCTTGTCATGACCGCATTTTGAACTCTGTCCACGCTTTCTTGAGGCGACCGTGTTGACCACTGCGCCACTGATCTCATATTAGGCACGACGGAAGTGTCATATGCGAACAAGCAACCGCATTCGCCTGTGACCAGTGCTTTGATTACCTGTTCGCCTCGAGACTAAGCGCAGTAGCTGTCTTATTAACTCCACTTGATGACCCCAAGGCGAGAACTTCTCTTCAAGCTGCAATAACGGAAATCATTAGACTTGTTGGGTGATGTTTTGATTACTCGTAAGTAGTGATGGTTTTCGGGTACTACAAGGTTGTCGCCGAGAATTCTATGAAAACGCAGCTGTGACCACTTGCGGGTGATGTTCAAATGACAAACGAGAATTCCGTGCTACTCATCGGTAAGAAAATTATTAATTTCATTTCAACACTTTATCTACATTTTGAACAGTTATCACCAATTTGAATTTGACGATACGTTCCCATTGAACATAAGATTATATCTCAGTTTCGAACATATTTGATCAGTACGTAGTCGATTGTTTAAGCGATATAAATAACTTTTTCGTACAAAATCGTAGGAACAACAAAGGGCAAACTTGTCTCATGTGTTTGATCATCGAGCTAATTGCAACTCATTATTTTATTGCTGTCGACCCTGAATTCATCCCAGTACATTATAAAAGGAAATTGTAGAAATTTTCACTAATACACTTCAGTAAGAATAAACGTGATGGTTTTTCTATAACACAACAGTTGTTTCCTTTGCGCCGTCGGTATCGTCTCTCACACGGGTGGGATCACATCCGGTTGCTGCACGCGGTTTTGCAACGACTATTGTCAGATTCGTCCAGTAGTGAAATAACTGTCACTCTTGTTGTTTGTTTGTTTGTTCTAATTTGCAAGCCCTTCCCCTCTTTTTTATACGTTATTTCGCCTAGTCCCCGTGTAATGTTCTAGATTTGTCCTGTACACTATCCCTATATACGTTAAACTGTGGAGGAAACGTCTAGACTCTATGAGGTATACTTTGCACCTTCAGATGGTAAACGTGCGTTGTGTTCTTACTTTAGTCGTTATCTACAAACCACCTTGAACTTGACTGCTCGGAAGCTTTGTACTACCAGTTCGTAATGTTGCTGGTGAGGTGTACACGTGAATAGCCAACACGCACGATGTGTTTGTTTGCTCTTGTTATGTGTTTTTGCTCATTGATGTCCGGTGGTTGATTCAGAGAACAGTTTACAGTGCGTCTGTGAGATTCATTTTCCCCCGGTCCATAATTGCAGAATACACGGGTTTCCCCTGGGTTTTTGACTTTCGCAGCTTCACTGTGTAGACTCGATCAGGTTTGTTAATCGTGTGAGCAACGGCATGTTCAATCTGTTTTTATTTGCTAAGGCTCTTAATGATCTGTGACTGTTGTAGACGTCAAAAGAATACGCTGGATCAACCACGGAAGAGCGTTCCGATAGAACTTTAATTTCTCACTTTGAGATATACAAAGCAGCCTTTCTCCCGAAGAATTGCGCACCTGAACTCGCCGATCACTCTTAAGTCAACTCAGAAGATGATTAAAAATTCAATTCACTCCAGCCGAAAATCTGTCAGGACGAAAAATGCATGGCTATATACGGGGTACATGATGACCCACAAGCATTCTTGAATCAAAGGGTTCGAGGACAATTGTGACATGATAACATTTTTCACGTGATGAGACGAGTGCATAACGCCGTGTACGCAGTGCCTTCGTACGGTCGTTCTGTCTCGCCCTTCTAAGCTATCTATGTTCTCCTACTGTCAACTACAACCTGAGTCGTCAATAGGGCGTGTGACGCGTCTGTTAACTGTGGCACCTGAACAGGAGACGTGTGATCGGTATGGACACCAGAAACCTGTGTCAATTTGCTGATTTCACTGGGCGAGACATGAAATTGTCGTATGAACGATGACAAAGGCATGCTCTGTTCGATCCCCCATGCATAACCAAGAAGACTTGGTACTGAGAGTAGATAATAGGTTCATGGAAAATTCCGACGGTCTTTATTGTTATATCAGGTGATGTTGAACTATTTCAACTCCTCAGGTACAGTCAAGAGGTGTTAAGAATTGCTAATTTGGCACATTAGTGGTAATTTCACGACACCATAGTAACTTATGTTCCCGTTTCCAGTCTGTCTAACTGCGTCTGCTTTTTTTCACTCACGTACATTCTCATGATTTCTTTGTACTCCACTACAACTGTGTATTCTTTACTCTGTATTTCATCTTCTACTTTTGGTGCAGCACTTGTGGATTATTTTCTCTATAGTTGAGGCGTGTTTCCGAATAGTTTCTCAAACTCATGCCAGCTGTATACAGTTAGACATCGTAGAAGTATACATCTAGAAGGGTTTTTCTTAATAGTTTTTCACACTTTGTAGCCGACCCTGTTTAGCCCGATGCAAGACGTCAACAGTACACATGCATAGGCAATTCTAGATCAAAGTGGATGTATGAAACACTAGAAGGATAGGCGATGTTGGCACGATTTTAAAAGCTGTAGTTGCCACGTAGGTCAGTTCGATGTGTAAATGTATACCCGACGGACAGGTAAACAGTTCGAATTTCAAGAAACAATAATCTAGTGCTTAGGCTGGTGAAAGAATAGACGGGGTTTGTCGGTGTATATAGGTGGATAGAATAGAACGTTGAAAGATTGAAGGATATGTAGAAATACGCATACGCAACATGTTGGGTGGGCCGAAGACTCACTCACCTGCTTACAATACATTTGTCATACACGCAATCAGAAACGTTTGCAAAAGTAGTCGCTTGTCATCGTTTGGAGTTTGTGTAATCCATTTGTCACTGAACAAGTGATCAGCAAACAGGTGCTCACTTTGGAATACCATGACTCTTCCTAGAAAACACGCATAACTATGCCAGGCTCTGTGTTCTGCTTTCGAAATACCTAAGCAATCGCATTGAGCGAGTGTCTAAATGACCGAGCCGATAGAATACTTAAATTTCAAGTTGAACATCACCCACAATTAATCGCAGCTTTCGCATTCCCATAGACTCAAGTCTAGTGCTTCTTTTCGAAAGGAGCCGACTGGAAAGTCTATGAGAATGCGAAAGCTGCGATCGATTGTGGGTAATGTCCAACTTGAAATAAACCAAATCCCCGACTACTCATCAGTATTCTAAAATATCGCCTAGCAGGTTCAATGAGATCGGAGATTTCGACCTATCTAGGAAGTCCTAATCGCGGGGTTATCGATTGGAGTTAACAGACCGTAACTGTGTCTCCTATAGAGACGATCGGGCAACCTGATCATTATACACAAGCGAGTGGTTGAGCGTTCACATATGATAATTCAGTCGTGCCTAATGTGAGGTCAATGGCGCAGTGGTGAACACGGCTGTCTCATGAACAGCGTGGCCGGAGTTCTAGTCCCGGCAGTGACGAGGATATGCACTACGGATGGGCTTTAATGAGAGCGAAACTCGAGTCTAGTGCTTTTTTCGAAAGGTGCCGACTGGAAAGTCTATGGGAATGCGACAGCTGTAATCAATTATAGGTGGTGCTCATCTTAAAATTAACCAAATTCCCGACTACTCATCAGAATACTCCAATGTTTACTTGTATTGGTGTGGGCATGAAACTTCACAGAGTACTCCTCCTTTGGTGTCAGTCTTCATCACTTAACGTTTTACACAGGTGGTTAACTTGGCCTCCGCCTCACTGTAACTTTCGTTTAACTTAGCCGCAATCCGCTGGAACTGATTCAATAGGCCTTTTTCTAGCCTAGTAAATGCCGCTTTTCCTGCACAAACTTCAGAGAATGGAGTCAACTCAACGTAAATTTTTTCCAGTAGTTTAACTTACATGACTCATTGAATTATGGCATGTATGTTTGATCGACATTCGTGTTTGTTTATGCACGTGATCAGGCCCGTGAGTCATGTCAGATGTGTCAATTGCTTGTGACGCATTACATGCGCGTTCACTCGATCGCTGACTGTATTTGTTGCCATCCCCTTGTTTGTTGTATGTGTTGGTTACAGCGCGTACGCATTGTATCAAATGCATTTCGCTGTTCATCCCTTTCCTCTCTATCTTGTCGCTGTTAGTTTTTCATTTACTAACTACTGTCCGACGCCGTTGGAAAAAATGGTGTATTAGACCAGGTAAACGGACTTGCTTTGGAGCACAGGGAGAGGCAGCAGAGCGCTTTAAAATTTCACGAGCTACTCTTCAGAAACTGATTACTTCTGACAAATGTGTGTCGACAAGGGCCGTTATTATTAAAGAACAAGTGACCTAAAATTCAACAAACGAACAAGGAGGGAAAGGAATGTGAAATCAAAGGAACGCTCAGTTTGTGATTCAGGAAAACAACACAGAGGAATTGACCGCTGAATAGCTCAATTCTCAAAACGCAGGCGACTTTTCTCGTCGTTGAGCTTGGAGAGACGGATTTTACTGTTACTGAAAGCTGGCTTTACCGCTCGAAGTCCCGCCATGATATTGTCTGCAATCATACCTATATAAACGTCAAGGCAACTACCATGCTTGTGCATAAACCTGATTCCAGCAGGCTATTCCCTTACTGTTTTTTACTTATCATACGGAAATACATATGAAGAACTCCGGCCTGCGTCATCTTACTACTCCCGATGGTTCGCTACATCGCTGAACAGAAATAAGTGAAACGCGTGACCATTTCGGCATGTGCCATTGTGAGCGGTTCTGACTGCCAGAAGTCCCTCCTCATTCGGAGATCGAAGCTTCTTTGGTGTCTCAGAAAGGGCAGTACTAAATCGCCTTCTGCCCTGCATCAATTTTTGTGTATTGACTCGCCGATGTAGGTGAGTCTGTCAGTGTAGTCAGCGTACCGTCTAATTTAGCTCGAGATGATGAGGGTGTGCAAACGATCACATCGTGTCAAGATCCAGTCTCTTCGTAACTGCGTATGTCGAGGTTTTGTCTATTTTTATTCAGTTACCAGTTGTTTACAGATTCACAGAATGCCGGCATAAACATTCTACTGGATGAAAGGTTGATTCGTGTTGACTATGCCAGCGATAAGGTGCCATTGTTTAATAATTTTCCAGCAGCAAATAACGTTGAACGAAACGTCACTTCTTGTCAATTACTGTGGGATGTGCTTTGTAGCGCCAAGTTGCTTTTGTCGGGTCGCGGTGATTATGTAGGGTTAATGTGAAATACTGAAGTTATGAAAGTTGTTAGCCGGTTCGTATTCTTTGGGAACCACCTCGGCAACGGCGAAGACATCGGGAATGGAGTGGAGATGTTTATATCTATAGTTAGGATGGTCTTCAACAATATAGGTCAGTTCTGGTAACAAAAAGGCATCTCTCAGTGAAGCTTGAAGTTTGAGTATATATGACAAAATATGACCGTTTATTGTGGGAACTTAAACCGTCTTCAACCTTTCCGTTATCCGTGTCTGAGGTCAGTCACACACGTCGCGTGGCGCTAGTTGGTGTGCAGAGATGTGGTTAGGAAAATACCTGCCAGTAACCTAGCCAGTGTATCTCGCCTTAGTACCTAGGTTGATTCTGTCCTAATTCGAGGTCTATCGTCAGAGACATTCAAAAAGATGGCAGCTGGCTAGGCACAATAGCATATACGTTGCCGCTGTTTAACTGAACTGTCTGTTGGGTGAGTGCACTCAATAAAAAGGAGCACTAAAAGCCTTGCAGATACCGTCTCACTCTTACGTCCAACCTCGTTATTTGTGTACAATCTACAGGCACAGCAATGTTACGTTTCTACGTTTAGACATGTAGTGATAGTTACGACCGTGTGATTGAAAGTCGACCGCGTTAACACTGAGCTTCTGCGACCATGGAGCTGTGGTTTATTCTACCTGACAGCCAGTACGACCGATGGGCAGCGGTCCACGGCAGTTTTTAACACTTCGTAACTCAAGAGCCGCCTGCACAATATCCACTTGCCTCGCTTAACACAAGCATATATATATATATATATATATATATATATATATATATTTGCATTTCAGCCCCCAATAAGTTAGGCATGCTAGGTTATTGAGTGGTTGCTACACCAGCCGTGCAGACACTTAGTTTGATCAGAGGGACATTTACTAATGTGTTTGAGATCGAACGAATGAGTCTTATTATTATTCCGTCTAGATAAACTCATCCTGATTGCTTGAAGTAGAATTCCTCATGACTGTAGTGAATAGCACTTCAAATCCGCTTCAACGTCTGGAAATCTTTCACTTTTATTCTCGGATTGTTCTGAACCAATGCCCTCCCTTTCACCTTGAGAACTGTTTCACGGATGACCTGGTTGAAGTCACAGCAATGAACTGCCGGTCAGCCGACCTCGCAAACAGTTCATATCATGAACCCAGTTCGTCCAGTTCATTGGAAAGATTGTACTCAGCATTGATCGGATAATGCACATCCCTCACCAAGTTACACAGTAAAATAACAGGGCCGCAGTTTTACGGGACGGTTTGAATACAGGCAGCATTAAATGCCTTTATGATTGTTTCGCTCCCTTTTCAGCATCACAGTTAGTCCAATTTTTGCTTAATTAGGAAGAACACATCCGCCGTTTTTTCTCATGTCTTCACGTTTTTGCAAGAACGAATGTGGGAGGTTGAAACTGACCAAAATAATACAAGAAACGAGCAATCTCATAATTATTTTATAACGTTCACAAATATAGCATACGCAGCTAGTAAATAGTCGCGGATCGTCCTCAATGGTTAAGGGCGAAAACGAGTTGCTCGTAATCTTTGTCTTGTCTTTTCAGTCAATTGTAATTTACTATTCGCGATGACTGTTTACCAGGTAAAACAGACTTAACTCAAGCATATATGGTCTATCGTTCAGCAACGCTGCTTTTTGGTGAGTGATGCTTTTTGCATGTAAACATATCGGAAGAAGCACTACTGACAGGTTGATTGGAAACCACTATTTGAACTTACAGGATAATAAGTACAAGCTGTTTTGATGTTGCAGTCTGTTGACATGGTCTAAGATAGCATTTAACACTGTTCTAAACTCAGGCGCAGTAAATTTGGCTAAGATAAAAAGTTAGATGGACGAATAATGTACGTGTATGTGACGAGCCTGATAGTTAGCTGGGCAACCTGATCTTTCACTAATTCCTTGACAACTTCAAGACTTTCTTTGTCCGTATTAATGTTAACTAGTGCTCGTAGGTGGCGGACAGGTAGCTGCATTTGACTCTGGAACATTTGTGCATCATCCTTTTTATTTATATGGTTACTTCAGAAGTAGGAACCATTTTCTAGCTGGATACTAATCTGTTGCGCAGAAACCTGGTTTTAAGAAAGAGTGTTGGATTGATTGGAGCGGGAATCCATGTTCAGCCACTTGTATGCCGGACATGATGACCCTGGGGTATTCATCAGGATTTGCTAATACGCATCGAAAGAACTGAAGTGGTCTTTTGAATTAACACAAAGAAAACAAGTTGTTAGGACTAATTTTAGTATGTTGGCATTGGTGTATACTGTGTTCCTGGTGGTCTACAATTCGAACGTACTTGACATACTTTTTGAAACATATACACGGTTAAGATATTGTGTCACGAAACTTTTCCCTTCACTATAGAAAGCCTGGATACCTTCATATGCCCACACATGGTATTGTCGCCTTGCTGGCAGTGCTGGTCATATTTCAAGTCTTGCGGCTCTTGTTGAATTCGTTCCTCTTTCAAACAGCTTGTTTGCTACTTTTATGCACTTCGTTGTGTGTGTTTGATTCCAATAGGTAACAATAATTCCTCGAGGTGATGCGGGTGGCCATACGAGCTTTCTTCAAGATAAGGATTTGAGCTTTTGGACACGTTCACAACTCCTAGCCCAATTAGATGTCCTCATGGGGGGTCGTGTGGGTGAAGAGCTCGCCTTTGGGGCTGAAAAGGTTACAACTGGCTCCGGGGATGACTTTAGAGTGAGTTTCTTTTTCCTATGCACTGGCTATTTGGCATCACTTTCATAACAACGGATTTATGTCTACATTCTTTTCTAATTTGTTATCGTGAGTGACCGTTGGACATTTCTTCCTTCCCCATTGTTTCAGTGTCGTTGGTTCTCTTTTTGGTTAAGAGTTATAAGTGAATGAATATGAATACACATGTCATGTCACACGTTAACTAGCCCGGCGTGTTGATTCACTTGTGCTCAGGTGTACCACTGAACTACCTTTATTTCCCCCACTTTCCACTTATCAGAAAGCCACCTCGCTTGCACAGAATATGGTTATTCGGTTCGGTCTTTCATCCAAATTAGGGCCCCGTGTGGTCACCGACTTAAGAGACAATCAGCTCAGCCAAGCTACACGTGATTTGATTGACAAAGAAGTGGATCAGCTGCTCAATGATTCCCTGGCTCGTGCGCGCACATTACTGTCCAATCACGCAAAATCACATAAGGCTCTTGCCGAAGCTTTGCTGCACTTCGAAACATTGACAAAAGACGAAGTGGCTGCTGTTTTGGCTGGCAAACTCAAACCGCCAAAGAATCCTCCGCCTCCTCCCGACCCGCTGTCGCCTATATCATCAGTATCTGCTCAGAGCCCCTCAGTGTCTCCAGTTCATGTATGATAATGATCCCGCAGTCCGACTCGGTCCATTCGGAACCGGCCAGTTTTCGTATGCTACTTCATCCTCTTGTTCCTTTGTCATCAGAGTGATGTGAACGATCTTACAAATTGACTTGTTGCTTCAGTTCACTGCACTTTATTTGTGTCTTTTTACACAAAATACAGTCAGTTCGGTGTTGTTGCTAACTTCGTCAGCGCACTCCGCGTTACGTAAGTTATTAATTTAGTTCGTAATTTAAATTGTAGGTGTTTCCAAAAAGTCTATATGTACGATGCGGGTTTATCGAATATTTGCTTTGAGGTGATTTTTCTGTCAGCCAAGTGCACAAGTTGACTAACCCGAGGACATCTGGCACAGTATGCCATGTGGTTTTAGATGATACCGTTTTGTGTGAAACTGAAAAACGTCACTTGAAGTGAATGTATAAGGGAATCATACTTAATTTTCAACACAGTCAAATGTCATCCCATGTTGAGTTATCAGAATAGTTGAGATGTGGACAACCAGAAATCTGGATTGAACATGGTACGTTTTAATAAGTTTTCTCAAGCGGCTAAATCTGTACAAAAACCTATGATGGCTTCCGCAGTTGTTTCACTAACCATGTGTTTAGAATAGAACACGTATGTCGTTCCTAACCTTGTTTGGATTGGAGAACAATGCTGTTCCCGTCTATCGCATTCACCCATTTGAATATAGTAGTCCGAAAACAAACCAAGATGTAAGTTCAACTGTATCGCTGTTGCAGAAACGAAATAAGACAGTTGTTAATGGAACTACAAGACCGTTACATCGATTTGTATTGTTAGTGATACCTACAGCTAAACCCACTGCAAGCGAAGATCAACAGTCAGTTGTTGCTTTTCTGAGCGTACAGAGCCCGCAGCTGTTTAATTATGCTCCGCAATACCTTGAAATTAGTGGATTATATGTTTGAGTCAGAACAACGAACGATGGTACAAAATTGGCCGTGTAACCTGCTGTCAGTGCGTTCCTCGGGGTTGAGAACATGGCATTTCGTGTTGGCTGAGTGCTACTCACTAGCAACTGCTCCAATGTACTTCTCGTGGACTTTGACGTTTAGTTTCTGGCCCCGGTTTCAAGCGTTCCGTCTGTTTTACCGATGTAATTGTTTCCGAAGCTGTGTAAAAATTGATAGATACAACCTGAGGGTTGTGTGTGCAAACTATATTTTGCTAGACCGTACGCACTTTTCAGTGTGGCACCACATATCCGCATCCACTTTGCGGATATGTTTGGTATAACTGGCTTATATGGCCCTCCCACATTTGGTATTTTTTAAATAGTTACTTTGCCGCTTTTCCTGACCAAAGTTAATGAGGGACTTGAATGGGCAAAATTGAATACCTGCATCACGTCGGCGTCCTTTGTTTTGCCTAGTCAGGAGCGTATTGTCATCGTACTGCATGGATTTACGCCAACCACGGTTGGTTGACATAGCTGCGCAATGTTCTGAACCTATGCGTTGTGTCTTAGCATCATTTTCAGCCACCTTCGTGTGAGCTGGAACTCAAGATGACAATAATTTTTCACACCAACACGAACCTGTATTTAACCGTTTTGGATTCGAATCCCGGTCCATTCGACCGCTTTTGTCGAGGTTTGGACAGTTCGATAACATCTAGCCCATATGCAGCCCAGTCTGTTACATGATGGTAAGCGCCTCAGGCGATAGAAACCTAAGATATAACTTATTTGCGCGGCTTGGTGCCGAGCTCGCAACCTTTGCGCGTCATGCTAATATCTCCGATTCTGTTATTAAGCAAGGTAGTAATAGGTGGATGAGCAACAGAACAGAATTATTTTGATACTATTCCTCTTCAGTTTCCACAGTTCGGACACTTTTGTAACAGTGGCCCTTCTTTTTGACCGCCAACAATGACCAGTTCGTTTGTACTGTATTATCTGAAGTTGGTGGCTCGCAAGGTTCTGCGGTTGTTTGGTCGTTTTCACCTTGATTATGGTAGTAATCCCGGCTTTTGCATTCGTGCTATATACTAATTATGCGACTTACGACAAATATTTCGACCTTCGCATCAGCCAATACATCTGCCCGCTGTGATTGATTTCTAACATATCGGTGTCAATTGGTTGTGCGAAATAAGTAATGGACACCTTCAACCAAATCTGGCGTGCTATGTGGTCAGCTTAACAGTGGTGGCTGGGAATATTTTTGTCTACTGATGTGTGCGGTCTTGCATTGTTCAGGTTGTTGACCCCGGGTGACAGGTGACTCCGACGTATTTCCGTAGATCTATCGTGTTTCCCAGGGTTACTCTCTTCCTCTCCTGGCAATCTGAATAGCACCTTGTAAGTGGATAGGTCTACAGTTGATCAGAGCTGACGAAAGTTGCCTCTAGCCGACCTCTGTCGGATGCAACGGTCGCATATGTGGAGTTCAGAATTAAACCCATCGGTCAGGATACCTATATCCATTCTGCCAGTGACTATCGCTGTTCATAATGGCTCCTTTCATATGTATTAATGTATCGTTCAGCTCCTCTTCCAACTGCTATTCTGGTGGAAATGGAAGAGGAGAAAAGTAAGCAACACCACCGCCGAGTGCACGTCATGTTCATATGAGACTGTTCGTCGGCAGACAGTTCGCCCTATTCCTGAACCCAGGTAGGTTTAATTTAATCGGAAGGTGGTCTGATTTCCGAACCTTGATTGGTATGTTTGTCGATCTGGCGATGATTTTCCTAGGACCCCTTGACTGTTGACCGCCTTCACTAAAAAGTAAATGTTATCGCCATCTAATTTAAGGCAATTGTATTGGTTTCTGTCTTCCACCCACATCCATATGCACTCGTTGCAACTACTGCACATCTGAAATTGTGAATTCAGGACAGTAGTTGGCAGTCGGCAAAGTGAGTCGAGATAACTGTGAGAGTACGGTTAACCTGAATCAGAAGGAAAATGTCATCGTGGTCACCCGATCTTTATCGAACGCTTTACAGCCATTCATTCGTTGTTAGACGGTCAGCAAACTGGCTAGGCGATAGTATAGTTCGAACCGCTGTTTACCGCAGCAACGAGGCCAAGGATTCTAGAGAGGGGAAAAGCAGAAGAATAAAACCAATTTGCTGGTAGGTGTATCACTCATTTTGATAGACTGCTATGTCAGGTACCATTCATAAGCGGTGATTTCAATTATCACGACTTCCCCAATCAGGCAGACAACACCTGTTGCTTTTACTCGACGGAACAGCCTGGACAATCGTTTCTCGACCAAATCCGCCTAAGCGCTTCGTGATTTCATGTAACTGCTGTTAGTCTCTACATAATGACCGGTGAGGCAACCTCGCAGCTGACCTACAGAGTGTGACACAATTTTAGTATTTGATTTATTATCAACTTTCTCATGTTCTGCGCTGGCAATCGACCTCGCTGTTCACATTGTCATCCTATTTCATGCAGGCTGGTCAGCGATGGCAATTCACCCGATTCATGGTGGTTTGTGTTTATTCTTTCTAAGAACCCAACCCATAGGGCGTTACGTCTAGTGCGCTGTTTGTTCGGTCATTCTTTCTCATGGCACTCATGTATGATTAGCTTGACAATCTACTTTCTTCTATACGCTTTTGTTGTCTGTGTGAGCGTGTTTACTGTTCGGTGAACCATCCGTCATCTCGGCATTAGTTGTTCCGATTGGCCGACCACTGTCTGCTTAGCTGTGTCTGCATTACGCTGTAAGCTGATGGTCATTTCTATTGGTCGGTTAGTTTCTGCTAACTGCTTATCTGTTGCCCCACCGACTGGCATTCCTTTTGACACAGCTCCTCAAGTCCATCTCGTACGATCGGTTCACTGTTCTCTCATAGTTAGGTCATTAAAGGCCAGTCTTTATTGATTAATTCCACCCATATTTATCGCGTGTTGTCGTTCATACCGCCACCTACTCACTATAACCAACTTGTTTGAGAATTTTGATTCCGGGACTGCGTCTGATCCAGTGCAGTCGTCCGTCATGCACTGTTCGCTTCTCCATGTCTGGCAAGGAGGCTATGTCTAACAGGGCCATCCGCACGTCCTGTCATTCCTCTTAGCATCGGGAAGAAACTCCACGCCAAGATCGTTGGCTGTCACGGCTGTACCCTCTATAAAGTTGTTGATAAGAAAGTTTAACAGGAAGGGAAGAATGGGACTTCACTTGAGGTATTGAGCACGCTGCGATGGTTTTCCATAACCTCTCACCTTACCTCAAACTTGAGTGTACATTGAGCACAAGAGATTCACATAGTTCACTCATCACAAAGTGAATGTGTGATCACCGCTTCCTCCCAACTGAGTAGAGCTACTGCTTGGTCTTCATATATGTGGTTTTTCCTGAATTTGCTGGGCAAATATTGTATTATACCATTGAATAACGTGGGCGCGATAGAGACAAGACGGATACTCCTCTGACTGTTAACTAGATTTCGGGTTCTCAGTTGGAAAATGGAATAGTTGCTGATAAGCGCCAATCACGAGATAAAAATCAGTCACCCGGAATAGTGACGTATTTCCAGTTATCAATCCCTCACGACTATCTTTGAAAAATGGAGATCTGAACCTGGGACTGTTACGCTTCAACAGCTTAAGCTCCAGGACCGTTTCTGCTTCCAACGAAGGATCGTCAGAAACGCCATTGGTCACTTGGGTCCCGTTGGTTACATGATGTTCTATGGACCAGCTGTGGTGTTTCTAAAAACGTTCAGTCCGTTTATCAAGTTGATGTGACTGGTTGGCGATAAGTTAGCCATCTTTTTGAAGCATGATCTCACTAACACCAAGTCAACGGACAACACAATCACAACTCAAAGGAAATAGCAATTTGCTCTCGTTTCATCAGTTCCGTTTGCTCGGTCAATTGACGCTTACTATCCACACACAAGCCTTTGTTGGGCTTGTCTTGAAGTTTTCCAACGGTCGTTGTCATACTCAAGGCTAGAGGAACCCAGTGTCCCTTGTTTATAAAGTTTGTCGTCCAGTTCTTTCGAAACTGCACAACCCATTCAGGGGCACTTCTTCACAGCAAGCCTCGTCGGCATCAAAATGTGATTCGGGTGTTCTTCAGACTCTCACTTGACTTGAGCCACCCGAGTTGTCTGTCAGTGTCGCCTGATCTGCACTCATCATACGTTCGCTCGAATGCCACAACCTATGAGCAAACAACAGAACGAAACCAGCACATACACCAGTGTGATCTAAGTCTAGGTGTGCTAAACGTAGGTTTCTCAAATTAAACAATGTGTATTCAAAACAACACTCTCCAACTGTATGAAAACTCATTCGAAACCAACCATGGTTTGGGGTCGACTGCAAAGTAATTAGGTCGCACCCGAACAAAAAAGCTACCTCTAAACCACTAACATAAAATGAACTGACAGCAAAACGAATTCCAATAGATCACTCGCAACATTGGTGAGTAGCATGCAATCGTAATGCGTACACATGAGATTGCTGCTCCTGTCCCCTCACGACATTGTGGGACTGTTCGGTTCGTGTATGGATAAAGGCTGAGAAGTGAACTAACTGTTCACTCGGATAGTGGCAGAGATAACCACCGCCTGCAAATATCTATCCAATGAGCCTTAGACCGATAAATTGCTCCAGTGCATTCTCTTTTGTTTCAGTTGGTTTCATCACGTTTTGTTTTCTGGAATTTTATTTACACTGGTTCTTGATGTTGGTCTGACTTCCATAGCACTTGACAACATTATCTCTATTTGTGCGCCCCGTATGGACATCGGAAATGTTGGCTGGAAAGTTCGTCTCCCTTATGAAGTGTTCATCGCATCACTTCTGTTCTTGACGTTTGCGAGTTCACGCTATCGTGCTCCGTTTAATCGTAAAATGAGGTTGCTTGATCGTACTAACTACAGCCTCTCCACAGATACTGAATAAGGACTCCTCTCGGCTACATTGTTTCACACAATTTCCACCGTCTCAATCCATACGTCCTTCGTCTTCCAAACCGATTAAATGTCTGCTTCCGTTGTCGTGCATAATTTTCTTTGTGTGCATGCAGTAAAGAAGATTTTATTGCACGACTGGTTGGACTAGAGATGGCGTCTGTTTTAGCAATTGAGGTTTACGTCCGTCTCCAGAAAATGTGCTATGCAAAGCTGAAAACAATCCTTGTCGAAACAGCACTTTAATGTTCAAGTAGTGGGACGTACGTATGTATGTTTTTGGTCCGAAATTCTTCATTGATATTTTCTCTGCTGAACTCTCCGTTTTACCGTTCGATTGGCTATGCCTGGCGCTGATTATGGGACGCTCGACCACCCAGTTCCCAGACAACTTTTACTGACGCATGTACAGGAGTATCACGGTTTGCGCCCAATTTCATTTGATACTCCATGTTGTAAACACGATTGCAATGTTTGTTCCTCATTTCAACTGAAGCGGAGGTATTGTGAAATGATGCAATAATAAGTGATGTTTCCATTTGCCATGAGCGATCATGAAACTTGGGAATAGGCGCGAGTTTCTGCTGTTACTTATTTTTAAACGACAAACGAAACGGAATACAACAGTCTGTCTTACCTAATCGACCGTGCGAGAGCAATATGCCCTCCGTGTGAGTCATTAATATTCTGAGACGTGCATCATGAATTTGCCAGGTAATTTCTTACAGTGGAGAAGGGGGACTAGCAAATTCTCCCCTCGAAGTAACAAGTTATCTTGTATGACCAATTCACATCTGAATTCAATTTTTGGAAAACAGGGTTGCTTTTCCAGAAGAATAGTCTCGTTTATACCACACAATCTGCTAACACCAAAAAACATCACCCAAGCAAACAGCTGAGTCGATTTTTACTCGGATAAGCACGAAATCTATTGTGTAGAACTACAGACTTGATTCGAATGGCGCCGAGTTTGAATCGACGCCTCAGAATTAGTGGATACTCACAAATACGTGCATATAGAAAATTACAGTTTACTACCGGGATCCTCGGATAAACTGCGCTTTTGCGTCCCTACGAAAAATCGAACTTTTACTCACCGTGTATCATCAGCGCGCTGACAATAAAAGCAATTACTGTTGGTACATGATCTGCCAAAATGCGGCCGCGATACTCCAACGAGCGTCTATTTTGTACCATTATTTGCTCCCAGACTATGGTGATTGCTGTCGCACCCACTGAATGCGAAAGTGTCGGTAAAGGAGTCCAAGTGATGAACTTTCTATGTTTCTAATGGTCTTTACCATCCACCTGTCCAGCGTCAAAGTACATTTCGCACGTCAGCACCCTGATTGACTTCATCGTGTGTGACAGATCCCAAAGAAAGTAGTTTAATTAGTTAACTACTGCAATGAATTTTCGTATCGCTTTTGCATTTGTTGGTACGTGCATCCTCACGATGTCTGATATTATTCCACTGTTCGTAGATACATGTCTGTGAAACATATTAAAACCCGTGAAGATAGCGACATAAAAAAGCGGTGGCGCATGACGAACAACCAACAAAACGTGATTTATACACCAAATCAACCTCACAGATACCCTTATACTCAAATCTTACAGCAGAAGACGAGTAGTAGACTTATCTCCAGTACAGCTTATATCTAAGCTCTCAATCAAAAAACAGAACCTAGCCGGAAAATGTCTTTATTTACACAATTGTGGACTAACCAAAGAGCAAAATGGTGAATGGTCAATCAAAAGTGAAGAGAAACACCACTCAAGTGACAGTATAAATAATAACAATCAGACAATGTTCGCGAAAAGCGGGAGATGAAACGCTAGTATTGAATTGTAATAAAATATCAAAACATGTCATAGAAATAAAAACAATATGTGTGGACAAATAGGTTTTCCCTAACAAAATTCTGGATTTGCCCGGAGGTTCTTTGTATGCCTCGTGTTAGCTATATTGCATTTTTGTTAAAAGTTTTCGGACTGACTGCCATGTCCACTTTGTTTACCAAAAATGAGAATATGGTCGGCATTTTAACTTCTGATCACGTTCTTCTGACTGATTCAATGAGTAGGTTGTTTTGTAGAAGTTGGATCATTTTTGGCGGACAACTTCTGTAGCTCGTCACACATTCTTTTCTTTGACGTACTCGGCATTCATCCGGCAGGGATGAAAATCTTGTGCAGAATTGCAATCTAATTTGAGTCTTGCCCAACTCGGAAGCTTTCCAATGTCGGCATCAAAAACCCAGATGTAACGCAAATTAATTAGTCTGAATAGTTGCAAACAAATCATAATTACACTGCACAAACCCTACACGTCCAAGAGCAGCAAAAGCTGAGGTATGGTCACCAGATTTGGTTCTTCTGTACTAGGATGCAGATCGTATATCGCTTCACGTTTAAGGTTTGTCACAAGTAGAACCGGTTCACCTTCAGGTTCAGCGTGTTCCCGTTTCACAATACCGGACGTGAAATACTCATTACGAATATTTCTGGTAAGAGGTTAGTTGTCGCTCCGGAGTTAAAACGGGAGATGACAACGGATTGGTTCTCGTTCACTTTGGTAAACCCTCCTCCGTTCTGATAAGAAGGATAAAAGTTGTGAATTTCGGGTTCATCTTGTGAGGCAGTCGACTGAATATTCGAATACATGCCGTTATTCAAGTTAAGTCGAAGCCTCTTAGAGGGCTCACAGTCTGTGTTGTGACACTGCTTCTTTTTCTAGACGTATAGTTGCAACTCGCTACAGACCAGGCTTTGGCATTTCCAAGACTTTCAACGATCGGCAAGTTCTTTTCAGACGCATGAGGTAATCCTGTGTTAGGAGAAACTGCGTGAAGGATAGAAAAATTTTACGTACTAAGTTTGTGCGGAAAAATTCACCTGCCTTGGAATCCAGTATTAGATGACGAACCGTTCCTAATTGTTATGTATTCAATTCAAAAGGCAGTCAATAAGTAGTGGTTGTATTTGTTCTACAATCAAGCAGTGTGATAACGCAGAACATAAACACGAATGGAATTAGGAAAAACGACCCAGGCGTAGTCAACGTGGATGTAACGGTGCAGCCATGTGATTAGTGGATCACGAGTAACTAATGATGATATAAATACAGTTGGTGGCGTTCATTTCGGATTAGCTTGTCACAGTGAAGCAAAGGATGTCTGCGCATTGGGCAAGATCTAACTTCGAAATATTTAGCAGTTTCTTGATCACAAATGAATTCTGAACATCGGTGCCTCTTTTAAGCGTGTCACCGAAACACCTGCAGAAAGTGTATGATTTTGCAAGTTTCTTCAAAGCGGTTACACACTGATTTATTGTTTTTCCCAGTTCCCCATTCCTCTGTAAAAACCAAAAGCGTTTGAACGTTTCGTTTGCTTATCCTAGACCAAATTTTACGTCATGTGAATGAGGACGTTTGATTCATTAATCTATCCTCCGTCCGTGGAGGCCAGAATCCGAAGAATTCGTCTCTCTCCATCTCTGATTGCATGTCAAAACTTAGCCAACGCGTATTCTTTAGCGCCCTCCGATGGATCGTCCAACAAGCAAGAATCTCCATACTTCACTCTCCGTAGACACAAGTTGCTCGCAAGCCTGTTCGTGACGCCCACATTCATCGATTCAGGCAGAGCAATCTTCAGTAAGTTTGTTGTTGTTCACTTTACATATTGCAGTTTTCATATTTTCTGACACCATGTAATCTTATTACTTTCTGAAACAGAAGCAAACCAACAGCAATTGTAAAATTAAGTGATCCAACACTCACTAAGTCTTCATTGGTTCGTTTATTCAGAAGAAACAGTAATGTGAACAAATCTACTTGTTTCTAAAGCCCCAGCTCTTCTACTGGATGGCTCCGCTTTGTTTGTAGCCTGTTCGTTTTAACATGCGACCCATTTAATTTGTTTCACCCGGGTGCTCAATATAACAGATCCGAACATACTCCTGAGTGCCATCCAGATTGGCCACTGTGGTGATACGACATTTTGTTCGAGTGGCCGACAATGATTGATTGTAGCCTTCCGCGAACAATTTGTTGACTCAGAATCGATGAGTTCATCCAATTCAATTTTTTTGCAGCAGTTACCTGAAAACCGAAAGTGCGCAGATTCTCCAGTATGCGGTATATTGGTGTTGAAAATGTGGAAACCATGTCACATTGAAATCGAAGGTGTGCCCTGAATTGTACTAGCTCGTAGGCTTCTCCCTAATGCGAGTTGTTTATTACCAGTTAAATGACGCTGGCGGGAGTTTTAGCCATTCTGACAGACAACAAATCGTTGTATAGGCGTTAGGTCTTCACACTTTATAGCAGGACTTTTAGAATATTCGTACAGCCTAACTGCCTTCTAATGATTCGACGTTTTCTTGGATCACACCACAAAGTACAAATCTCAAATCATATGAACTCTATAGCACCCGGACGTTTGCCAACGGTTTTAGACGCATCTTGCGGTATACGCTGTGTAAAAGTGACCCAATGCCGTTAGTTTGCTGGTCTTCGACATCCCGTTAGCTCCATAAAGGCTGCTGTTTGGCAATCTCATCTGGGATCAAACGTCGTTTTCAAAGTACTGTATGTACCTAGGGTTGGAATAACAGTAATGGCATCCGCCCAGAAAGATATAAGAGTATTTGTTGCGGTGGCCATCGCCCGCGACTTCGTTTTATTTAATAGAATTCAAAGGATAGGATGTGTACACCAATATTTAGTTCACGACAAAAATAGTTTGTGCCTGCTGTCAACATCAACAGAATGAACTTAGCGAATGAATACTCGGATCAAAGGACTAAACAGTAATGCGAATTAGGGGTAATCTTCATGCGGAAACACGTGTGATCGTATTTCACTGCAGTCACATGAGCGATCGATGTGCGTCAAATGAAATAGTCATATGCAGCACGCTTCTTCCTCATGTGAAAAACTACTGTGTCGTACGGGTGGGGTAGCGCTTCACTACATATACATTCATAAATAGTCAATAGTGCGACATACGACATCGAATTCTTTTCGGCTAACTGCTCCAAAGATTACCAGATGAAGTGTGCATGTGTTCCGGTAAGCATCAGGCCTTCTGAAACAGAGGGTTCTGATACAGGAAAATATGCACACATTCCAGCACTGAGCTGTACTCATGCATATTATGGCTCCGGCTGCAGTGCGTTCATTTGTTAACACACTTTAAACAAAAACGCACATTTTTCAACTCCCCGTGCTCGTTGGGGTTTTCTACGTCGGCATCCACCGTAAGGAATTCCCATTACTCTATTGCAAACAACTGAGTGTAGAGAAGTCTTGTCGGTCGAAGACCAATTTACCGTTCTTAACCAAAATTCATCTGGAAGAAGCAATTTGTCAAAACAACATGCTATGCATGTAGACAGACGCTCTCTATTCGAAACACTATGCTTGGTGTGTTGAATAGTCTATTTTGCCACAACGTCCACCGAAGGACCAGAATATCTATTAGAGGACAAAACCGAATGAATACCTTACAGAGAAACAATCCCCTAGGAACTTCAGTAAATGTGTCGAAATAATTATCGATAGAATTAGACAAATTGCAGATTGAAGTTTATACCTTGGTTTTAAATTCTGTTTTCAACCGACCAATTTAATTGCTATGGAAACAGAAAGAAATTGGCCATTTTTATGTTCACTTGTTTAAACTTCAGTCCGTCTTAGATCGTAACAAGAATGAATTAAAACTTGGCTTGTCTATAATAAGTGCCACTTAAATCACGCCATCTTCAGAAATATCCTTTAACAAGACACTATGCTGGTGCCCTCAGACGTCTATCCCCCGATGAGAATCTAATAGTGGTTCACCCTGCCTCAGGGTATGCAGCAGTAATAATGAACTGTTCAGATCATATAGACAAAAGAGACAGTCTACGATGGCTGTTTACGACTACGAAACTCAGCAGGCCTGAAAAGTTGTAAGAGAATTACGATTGTTAGTCAAAGACTTTAAGTGAGATGATGCCTAGTCGGGCTCAGTTATGTGAGTGTTGTCATTGTTTGGCTGAGGTGTCTGGGAGGTAATTGTACTCAGTAATATGAGAAAGTAAAAGTCGGGAGAAGTTTTTTTGTTTGTTTTCAAGGTGTAGACAACTTGATGTCGAGGGTTTGAGTACAGTTGTTTCTGGCAGTTAGGTCCGTTCCTCTTCATTACATTTTTACTTGACTGGGGTTTGCTTTCTACTTCACGGTTATATGGCGCTTAAACATCAGAGCAAATCACAGATATATTGATGTCTACGATGATAATGACTGACAACAGAAAAGCTTAGCTCAATACGTAGAACGACCGAAAGACACAGCGTTCTCTGACTTCATGAGCGAGCCGGACGTTAACTACGAACGATGTCTGATCATCGAGGTGATAAGACCAAAGTTCGTCGCTTACCAAATTCTGCTGCAGGTACTAGACGAAACGCGTCGGCGACTACTAAGCCACTTTTAAAACTATCACCGTTGTGGTGTCTTCAGTTGGTAGGAAAATAAGAAGAATAGACATATGTCACGCCTTTGAAGTAACTTCAAGAAGTCAAGCAAATAATCGTGAACGGCTTCAATGAGAATACAACATACGTCCCTGAACGCGATTTCACAGTGACACCAGTCTGCATACTTGGTTGATGGCATCCGTTTCGGATTAGTCTGTCACAGTGTCAAAGGACACCGGCGCATAACACTCATTACATGCGGCTTGCGTTGCATCGCTTGTGGTCCCACTTACACGTCACGTATTCACTGTAAACTCAAAGGAATAAGATCAGGAAGTGTGTGAGTGAGGCCTTCCTACTTAGCCGGCCAATGTTGGTTGCCCAATTGATCGACTAGCACGAAAAGCAAATCCTATCTATCGGAAAGTACATTGAAACTCCAACGGTAAGATCTAAACTGGGAAGAAAAATATTGAAAAAATGTGAGATAGTCCAATATAAGAGTATATGTTAGCGCACTCTGGAAAGAATATGGAGGAAAACAAGATTCAAAGTTAAGATGAAAAGCAAACGAAACATTTATCATACAGTACACCAACAAAGCTGGGGAAAAGGAAGGGCAGAAAACCAGACACCCGGGTTTCTGAAAAAGGGAGCGAGTGTGTTGACAAACGACGGTAGTCGTTGGTCTACACGAACAGAAAAAATGGACAAATGACACAACCAAGTTGAGCCTAACATACTCGCCCTCTCTTCGTCGAGGGTGTGTTATGAGTAAGTTGACAATCTAGTCATTCGTAACTCCCAGCGCATTCGTGGTCACATTCATCGCAACGCCAGGCAGTCGTCACCGCGACCTATGGCACCGATGATTCCTTTGCGTACCGCGCGCTTTCGTTCTCGGCCGCGCAATAACTTCTCGTTGAACTCGCGGACGCTCATCCGAATCGTACTCCTCCAAATAGTCCAGTCCAACGCTAAGTCCTCCCAATATCTAAAATCAATGTTACGACGTGAAAACCTTATCTGCACAACATCCTGGTATCTCCGCTTTTGACCACCAGGATTTCGCTTACCTGATCTCAGCTGTCCATACAGCAGCTGCTTCGGAATACGGTCATCGCCCGTGCGACGGACGTGACCCAGCCAACGAAGCTGAGTCAGCATCAGCATAGCTAAATCCTGTTCATTTCCGCTCGCCGCATTATCTCAGTGTTCGGAACCATGTCCGACCACACAATACCCAAAATGCGCCTCAGACATTGCACATGGAGGTGGCTCAGATAGCGCATGTTCCGCGGATACAACGTCCACGTTTCACTGCCGTACAGCAGTATAGACAGCACCATTGAGCGGTAGACGAAGAGCTTAGTGCTCGGTTTCAGGCTGTGGTTCCTCCAAACACGTCTTTCAAGACTTCCGAAAACAGCACTAGCCTTCGTCACATGAGCTCTTAGCTCGCTGTACACGGACAGATCGGTGGCAAGTTGATACCCAAGTAGCGAAAATTTGCGCAGCTACCGACGTCTCTATTGACACGAATTTAGGGTGAAAGTTCACAGACAGCACTTCCGCCCGGATAGGGCTGAAAGAAGGAAAACGTCTTACCTGTGTCGCGGACACGAAGACCATCGCCCAGGTGTTGCAGTTCCTCTTCAGTGTGTGCGAACGGTGTACTGTCATCCGCGAAGAGAAGTATGCGCATCGTTGAGGTAGGTAGCCGGATTGGAGTGCCGAAACGTCGGATATTCAGCAGGCACCCATCTGTCCGGTACTCTACCTCAACGCCGTCCTCCCCAGAGTCCTGAAAAGCGACTGTTCACACACTTAATGACTTGATAAAGCACACAGACTGAAACTCAAGCTGAACAGCACACGAAGGCCCGATGAGCTCAACCCGAATTTCCCTAACCTGACCACGTATTCTCATGTCTAGGTTGTTAGGTGTCACAACTTATTGAGGAATGGCAGTCCCTGTGGTTATTTGTACATATGAAAACACCGCAACGAAACAGTCATTCTTCATACCACGTAATGGAACGATTGTGATTTATTACCACTTCTTATTTGTCAAGCTAACAAGAACAACACCAAGGCAACAGTCTTAAGTGGTCTGGTGATCACTGGCATGCTTCGTCATGTATGTACGGCAGGTTGTGCGTCAAAATTGGATAAGCGACTCACCTTGGCCTTGTCTACGAGTCCAAACACAAATCGATTGAACGACCAGACATCGGTCGCATCCAACAAACAACCCACTCATGAGATGAGAGAATGCATTCATATTTTGTCATTCGGTCATCCTACGTGTTGTGATAACCACTCCCATAGTCAGTCTTGACGATCAACTGACTGGTGATTTTTACCTGAAGTTGAGAAGGCATATTAACTATGACTTCCTTGAGCGTGAGGCCGTTGTATACAACTGACCCTCATTGTCTTGATGTCTCGCAGCAATTCAACTTGGTTGGAAATAGCAATCTTGAAAAATCTGAAACGACCACTGTGATTGTGTGCCCAGAGTAAACTTCACCTTCGAAAGCAAAGTTTATTGACAAATTGACGTTGTCTTAGTGGACAGCCCAAATTGTCCGGCTTCAGTCGAGATTGATCAAATTTTGAAAAAATAAATCGCAAACAAATCGACGTTCCGTGGAAGATGTGTCGATGCTATTCTGTTAATCACGAATGATCGGACCCATGCGTAAGATTTACCAAGCCAAATAAACTGTTTACATTCAAACATCTTATACAAATCAGGAAGGGATTCTAATGGTCAAGTACCACTCTCACACATCAGCACGATTGAAAATGGATGGGTCTATTCGAAATGCTGACAACAGAAAGAATACATGGGCAGGTCAACACTTAGATTTTGACAACTCTGCTCCAATAGTGTACAGGAGGACTGATGTGCACACCACTTCATCGGACAAGACTGGCTCGCACTAGTGGTACATTATTAAGTGATAGGACACGTCCCCCCGTACAAACTTTTCACAATGATTATCCGAAGTAAGTTACAAGTTCAACGCATAGATTACACCGCAACATACGTTCCTCAAGAAAACAAAAGCCTTACAATTGTCATTCGAAGCAGACGTGTTCCTTGGTAGAACAATGCTTGAAAACAACCGTCGTCCGTATTTTCTCTGCTAATGGTTGCAACACAGCAGTCCAAATCCCGAAACATCCGGCCAAGCAAACCTTCTCAGTTTAACAGGTTAACCGTAATGTACGAAAGCAATTGTAGAGAACTAAGGTGAAGCCTGGATCGATGAATGAGTCTAACCAACAGACACCGGTATCACAAGGGATACCCCCGAAGGAATTCTTGACTAGGAACAAACGGTTACAGACACTACCACTTCACTTCGTGCGTCTGTTACCTTGACGCTGCCTAGGTAGCAAATCTTAAGACGTAACCCTTTGTTGTGTGCATATATTAAGCGTTTCCTAAAAGCACCAGTAACGGTGCGGCGAAACCAGTTGGAAAACAAATGACATAAGATTAGATTCCCGTCCATCCCATGCGAATTGAAAACAGGAACCAGTCGTTTCAGCCACGGAGTGACAGGGGAAAACGTTAACTCACAGACATTCAAACTTCATACTGATGCAGTTATGCCACAAATTGCGACACTGTCGTACACGAAGGCGTTCTCAGTTACCGGTTTGAAGGGTTGCACTGTCTCAAAACTGGCAACGATCAGGGCGGTCCTTAACTCATAACCCGAGTCGCTTTCTGCCTGCGCTTAAAATTGCGGTACATCGAGCAAAAAATATCCGATCAGTACAAACCGCACGCTTGAAATGTCTCCGTCAACAATTCATAGTAAAAGAATTCCTTAACGAAAGTTGTGGATGACAGCATTTTGTCTGAGAAAATTAATCTATCATCAGTGATCGACAGCTGGAAAGGACCAAGTGATATCGCAAAGGAGTAAATTCACTTTAATTGCTCAATAGGTTAGTAAAAATTGACTTTTCCCCTTTAGTCTTATTACGAAAACCCACGAGATGGTGGGGTCACACAATTAACTAATAATCATGTTGAGTTTAGAAAGCCAATGGATATTGGTCTACCCGGCTATGTGTGATTAATAGGTTATTTCATCTTGAGCCTCCCCTCTACCATTATCTCAATTGCGTTCACAAATGACGCTCGTTCATCACTGCAAATTAAGCGTACCTACGAATGCCGCTATGAAACATTAAGCAGACTGACCAGCTTGGAAAGAGGTTCATTTTTAGGTTCATCCGAATACTCTTCCCACCTAGGAGGGTGACCATTCTCACCGAATACTATATCACTTTGCTAAGGATCCCAAATGAAACCAAGAAGTGTCACTTTCATATCACTTCGGGAGTTTTTCAGTATTTTCGAATCGCCACCAAGCGAGACAGTGACACTGACTATACTCGTTTTACTAATTGTATTACCTAGCCTATTTGGTACTAGGTCCTTTAGGACCACACCGTGATCGCGGTTATCTTAGGCGAATGGTGAACATGCACTCTACTGTTTCTTAAAATTACACCACTGCAATCAAACGCTGCTACAAGCCTAAAATACCATTAGTAGAAAAATCACCCATCAAAACAAAGGAAAGCTCGAATAACGTACACAAATCATGGTGAAACGGAGTCGGTACATTCAAAGATCGCGAAGAAAATAAATGAAAAATACATACAAAAAACGACTTTGTACAAATGAGGAAAAGTGTTGATCGTAGTCATTGTTGTTAACAGGTTTTGACATTAATGTGACTGAAGAGAATGCACTGGAGACAAGCTGAATTGCACAGATCTCGTTTTTGGGTACACACTGCAAATGCATGGGAAATTGACTCAACATTTCACTTGGTTACTGAGAGAAAATAAAGAAGATCGTAAAACACAGAGGATGGAATGAAACGTTTGGATAAGAAATGGAAGTTTACACTGACTTGTTCTTGAATGAAAAAGGCTAAAGCCTTCTATACAATCACGGACATTCAATAGAAAACCGAAATGGACCGTGACAAAATTGCAAAACTCAAAAATATAGAGATCTGGTTCGTATTTTCGCGAAGCGTCTCGTCTCTGCGCGAATTCAATTAAAAAAGGAAAATGTACAAGATGACACGATACATAACACATCCACGCCTTAACTCACAAAACCAGAAATGCGCTGTGTAAATGTTCGTGAGGATAAAAACCTAGCAGGTTTTTCATAACGTCAGAGGGCTGTGTAAACTAGCTTTTCATCGCCGGCGCCCACTGTGCCCAACGGATTTGTGTTACCTGAGGTAGACATCAACTCTTCTCCACCGGCTGCTGTTTGCACTAAGGGGATTGTTCCAGAAGCAATCGTACCGCCCGCAAAGAAGGTGGTTGTGGGAGTGCTCGATATTGCCCTTCCATTCTGAGGTTGTTGCTGCTGTTGTTGGGGTGTGTCGACACGTCGTGGTGTTGTGACAGCGACAGGGGTCTGCGATTGCATGTTGGGCTGTTGACCAAGACACATTCCCACAGGGGCAGTTGGCATGAACTGAGATAAGCCAGCAGTCTGTATGAGTTGTCCGTTGGGGCCAACAGTCATCACCTTCAATGGCGCACCAGGAGCAAGAGTGATAAACTGTGTTGCTGCACCCGAGACTGGAACAGTATTTCCTTGCACACCGGCGGCCGCGGCTAACTCCGTGGCCAACATGGTGGCAGCTTGTTGAGATTGAATGTAGGCATGAGGCTGTTGGTTCTGTTGAAGTTGCTGAGATTGGGCCTGTTGTTGTTGTTGATGCTGCTGTTGTTGCTGGAACTGATGCTGCTGAGATGAATGAATTTGTAGAGTAGGTGGAGCGCGTTGCAGCTGACCAGATGCAGAGTTACATTGGGCCAACTGAGGCTGTTGCTGCTGCTGTTGCTGGTCGGAGAGAACAAGACCAGTGAAGTTCGATGTAGGGCAACCGATCGGGAGCAGTTGATAAGACGTGCCAGCGGAGTTAGGCATCCCTATTAGGGATATAAAAAAAATAATCCTCAGCCAGAGAAACTTATACTGCGAGTCGAAGTCTCACCGAAAACTAGTTACCCAGAGAACCAACCTAAAAGTAACCAATCGTCCATGATAATCAACATTGTCATCATCACAGACAGCAATACCCCAGTGGTTCACACTGATACTTAACCGCTACACGAACATGAATAAAAGAAAACCCTGTACAAGAAGAGAGAAAAAGAAGCGGAGGGGAAGGGGAACTAACTATTAAAAATGACTACATCTTTATTCAATCATTCAACATCAGAGTGCCAACATCTTGCAGACAGACCATCGAGCTTTAAATGAGAGTAAACCGTCATCAGTAACACAGCTCTCCCTGACGGCTTTCACTGTCCCGTGCCATTAGGCGCACACTTCACAGACAACTTGACCAAACGACAACATTCACGCCATTGAGTTCCATCAGTCGCCATCTCATCTAATGTCTCAAGCCAACGACTCTGGGAGTCGCTAGGGCCCCAGCCCGGGAGATGAACCCGACCTACAGTGGCCAACGTCGTGGTGAACGACTTCATTTGTCTGCGCCAGGTCATCATCTATCCATCTAGCACCTTGTGCCAGTCAGCCGACAAAGAGTACTCAGTGTGGCATCCTTAGTACATGGCCTAACCATCTAAGTCTGTGCAAATGTAAGGATTGGACAAAAGAACTCGATTGGCTATCAGTGCCAAATATCCGCTTCCTGACCTCCTCGTTGCTTACTCGCTGGTGCCACCCGATACGAGCGATTGAACGCAAACATTAGTGGTCAAATACCTAAAGACGGTTCACGTCTTTTACCCTGAGCGGCCTGGTTTCGTTGCCGTAAAGTAACACAGCCCTCATTGTCGTCTGACATACGCGACCTTTAAGCTTTAGAGCCTTAGAGATACATGCTTTTATTTCATTCCTTACGCCTCCACCCCCGCTGATGCAGCTTTCTAAGTACAGAAACCGGTCAAGCGTTAGGCTAAATTAGGTCAGTAACACGTTCCAAGAAGCAAAAGAGTGTGTACATTTGGGTAACATTAGATTGCAAATTGTGAGAGCTACCCTGATCGCAACGAATCACCGTCTCACATTCAGATGGTCCACATAACAGGCGGCCAGAATGAGTACAACTCAATTATATTTGTGCTTCCGTGAAAAACCTGCGCCCCGCGACTTGGCTAAACTAGTTTGGGACGGTTGGGTGATAACTGCATCGACTGCTAAACTTCCATCCCCATGTTCAATTCTATCGTAAACCAAAAATGCAGTCCAAAGTTAGACACTTTAACAGTAGCCCATCCAAATGTGACCACAAACAATTCGCATGGTAGTAGCCACCGACCAGGCCTATGAGCTGTAAACTATTTTTGGTTGACTGCTGAAGTGAAAAGCAAGTAGGCACCAACCAAACGGAATTGTGCACATAGTTGCTGCAGGTGTCCGCTCCATTTTTGCCAAAGCTGAACGGTACAGACCAAAACTTTGAGATCCAGCCGTGTTTTTGAGGGCAACGGTACATTCATAAGTAACACAATCCATAAACGCCAAACGTTTCCCAGAAAAGAGTGTGTTCAAGGAGAGTCAACCACGGTGTCAAAACCAATAACAACAAACGTTAAGCGACTAACTACGTACAGGTCGCACGAAGTAGGTGAAACTGTGAGGATACTAAGAACAAAACGAGAATTATTACTATTGATGATAGAAAAGGCGTACCTGTTGGTGCTTGGGCGAGATAAATGTGCTGTGGATAAGCCGCAGCAGCAGCTCCAGCAGTTTGAAGTCCCATTGCATGCTGTGGTGAGAAAAATAGTTGCTGGTGCTGTTGGGCGACTTGCACGGGCGCCGTTTGTTGTTGTGACTGCTGTTGTGCGTTAAGAAGGGTTTGTGATTGCTGATGACCGGCGACCGTTGTGGCCGACACTGAGCTACCCGCAGGCGACGGCTGTTGATTTTGCTGCTGAGTATTGAATAATGAAGATACCGCTTGCCATGTAGCGGCAACTGATTGCTGTGGTTGCTGCTGAAAATGGACAGCTGCACCAGGCGCCGCTTGAGCACCCGTAGCCGGAGACCACTGTAAAAATGTCTGGCCACCAGCAGTTCCAGGAGTTTGGGGGCTGATAAAAAATTGTTGGTGAGCAGCACCTGGCGTAGTAGAAAACTGGAACTGCGGTGCAGCGTAGCATCCGGCGGCCATTGCAGCGTGAGTTCCTGAAAAGTTACATTAGTGGAAGACGATGGTTGGAAGCAACCAATAAAACTGAATACACAATATGTAATAACATTGTCAGCATGCTGAAGCAAATCTCAAGCATGTATGCAAAACCATCAAAACTATAGCTGGGCCTGAAAAGTACACAGAACCAACCGCTTACAGTCCACTGTCACGATCAACGCTATTGTAACGCAGGTTAGTCGGCCAACTGCAATATTCGAGGAAGATATGGAACAAATCTCACATGTCAAGAAAGCTTGAAGGCTGAGTAATGTACTTTGGTGATTGATCGGGTGAACAAACGGCTGATCATGATTCCAATGAGTGCCTACAGGAAGCGCTGTGTCAAAAACCAACGAGAACTGACGTGTTTCGAAACAATGGATGACAACACTTCTGAGAAAGGCCAACATATGTGGTTAAAACGTAGAGTATTATTACTTTTTCGTAACGTTGTTATTCTCAATCCATTTACCAATAATGGATGACCCATCTCGTAAAGATTTTCTGAAACACGGGAAGAAAATGGGTATCGCGCCAGCTCACAACCGGAGACATGCAACGTAAAGAAAGTCATTACAGAAAGAGATGGTCGATTCGTACAGCAATCAGTCAGAAGGAAACGGTGACCAACAGCTCTAGAGCTGTCTTAGTTTCGTGTTTTTCCAAGACCGATCCGATTTGCGATAAGAAAAATTCGCGAAATCAGAATAAGTGTCAAGCACCTACGTCGTGCCCCATCGTTAGCAGAAAGCCACTAACAACAGCAACTGTGGTACATTATGTAACGATAAGTTTGGTCTGTGTCATAGTTGATTAGAGCGGCTAGAATTGATGATGTCAAAAGCAGTTCGAACATTACTCCGACCATTTCAGTCAATAGCTCTTAACTGAGTCCCAGTAAGTGGTAGTACCTTCACAGTTCATATGTTGAAATGTTGTTACGTTTTTTTGTCTATCAACAGCCCTAGGGACATAAAATGAATGAAATAAAATCCAAATCGTGTAGCCCTTAAAACGGATGTTGAATTCTCAATGAACTAACGGTTAAAGTGATAAATATTCTCAACTTTCATAAGGATAAAGTACAAAGTATGAGCGTTATCTTCTGAACAAAAATGTGGAGATAATGCACTTTGAGGTGATCTTGATAGACTTCATTTGACCACTGACACACTTTCAACGTGAGTTCAATAAAGCAAAGTTGGCTGCTACAACGGAGAATGTCAGCGTTTTGTCAAGACAGATTCCAGATGCAAGAAACAACAAACGATATCCTGAACAAGTACAGCAGGATTTCTTGGGTGCAACAGAACCCATGAAAAACGACAAAGTCGTAATAGAGGTCGAGCGAGGTTTATCGTGGTCGACAGACAGCAAATTTGACACTACCTCAAAACGATCGTAACAATGAGGTTAACTGTCTAAACTGGAGTGGAGTTGTTATTGTTGTGACCGCAAAAGACTATTGGTCTGCAAAGTTGTTTATGACACGAACTCCCATACTAGTTGTGTTAAGACATGGGACCACGAACACGTATACTCATTTGCACGGCTGGCGTGCATTCACACACATTGGGTGGCAGTACACTACTCACAAACGAGAATGCCTGTTATACAATACTATAACTCCCTTACTTGTTCCCGCCATTTCCGAATGCATTCTACAGTACAGTTGAAGTACAATCTCAGATTGGCAGCAGGCCTTAGGAAACCAGCTATTATAGCCCAATCAAATCTACCCGTAAAGTTTGCATCAACTTTTCAGTTATCAGTCATTTCTGCCAATACAGTCATTGCAGTAGGCTAGCTTTTTCGCCCAACAGAACGACTCGGAAGGATTGTGAAACTTGGCGCCTGGGCTTCGTAAAAAGCCCACTCAATTAAGTCGATCCTCACTACTGTTGCCGAAAAATTACAAATGCTAGGATTTCTCCCTTTGACGTCTGTATCCACCGCTCTATGCTGCTTTCTCCAATATGATAGACAATAGTCCTGATGATTCTAGCACACCCGCCATTCAGCCGACTGCGCTCCATCGGATGTGCGACCAACGTCTACATACATGATGAGGACAGGGATTAATCCGTGATGTTTGCGAACACCGTACATCTACATCCCTCTCCTCTGCCCCAGTTGATCAATCCCGTCATCTTGTTATCTATAGTCATACCGCTACTCGACCTGTTCACATGTGCTCATTTGTCAGCAGGTATACGGGCAGTTTACAAGAGTGGGAACTTTAAATAAGAAAATTATAACGCGTCTACAAGAAAACGCGAGAGACAACGGCATTTTAGTCTACAGGAGTCGTGTGCAATACGGTCAATTACCTAAGAATCTTTTTCATCCGTTGTGACGAACAGCGGTAACCGATTCAGTAGGTGTCTTTCGATGAAGCGTCTTCTCAAATGCAATGCTGCCACAGCATTCGGTTCCTGCTACTCTGGATAATGATGTTTCAGTTTATTGTAAATACTCAGTAGGCATGAAACACAGTTTTGTCGATATCAGTCAGCGTATTTATTTAGACAGTTAGCACGGTAGTGAGGGTAACCCACCGTGTGACACATCGACTTAGAAATAGACAGGTACATTCCGGTCACGGAACAATCCAGCTGGGTGGCAATTGAAGGTCATGTCAGCGGAATGCCTTCGTCCACAGCATGAGCTCAAATACAAACAGTAAACCTGGTCATCGTGGTCCGCTATGGTAGACGGATCTTATCGAAATGACTTGCACCCAGCGTCCAGTTGCACACGGTTGTCCTACTCTCTGTCCAAACCGAAGTGCCGCCGACTGTCTAGCCTCAGTACGAACGTATGGGCATCTCTGGATCTAAACCTATCACCTACTCAAACGGTATATGGCCAGTGCGCATCGTTTAAGCTACTGGATAAAAGCCGATCAATTAAGGTTATGATTAACAACATGCGTATCAGGATTAGCGTGTCACTGTAACCGAAACTAAGAGAAGCCCGCATACACGTCACCATAAGTGGTTCGCATTGCCATCATTCACACACCCCGTATCCAGTATAAACCCGAAGGAATCAGACATGAGTGGTGCAAACTAAGTCACAAAGAAGAACATATTTTAATGTGAGACAAACGTTGAAAACAAACATGCACACGTGAATCCGAAGAGAAAAACTGGAAATACGAGATGGCTGTTGACATGTGTAGCTCTTACAACAAAGCCATAATGTTAAAAGTAGAATCATTTTCGTCTGTGCATCAGTACGCTTTCTATTTTCATACAGTCCACATAATTATGTATACGTATGCATTACATGCATAGTATATATATATATATATATATATATATATATATATATA
>JTDE01002164.1:26571-37191 GCA_014338405.1 Paragonimus skrjabini miyazakii | reverse complement strand
GAGGACGAAATAGTTATTCTGTTACAGGTTGGATGCCACTTATGTTTCAATGAAAAGCATCTCTGTGTCATTTCAGCAGGTTACCTTTCACCCCTTCTGATGACTCGGTCATTAATATGCACACACTGACGAGGATTGTGTAACAATCACAGAATATACACGTTCCAGGCCAAAGGTTCTGGTAATAATATTATATCCCTTATTATACAAATTGTTCGTCGGTTTTAAAAACACCTTCAGTAAGTAATCTGTGATTACGAACTTTCTGGCTGTAAGCTGTGAAAGAATGTTCGAAACCCATTTCGTCGTGGCATCTACCATCATCTGAAACTCCATGTCGTACTTGTCTGCTTTGGTGGATATTAGTTACCAATTTAGCCCAATAGCTAACTGGTGTAACTCGTTCGTCGACTGCAAAAGGGAAAATGGTTCATATATATTGCTAAGGAAGCCTAGAAAAGCGGATAAATCTATTGCCAGTTTAGGTCAGTTTTAGTGGCGAATCGTGGATGTTTCATTTGAGAAAAGCGGTTACAAAAAACGGGTCCTTCTGTAACCATCGATCTTTATGAACTTTAATGAGTGACCTTTTACAGAGTCCGCAGACAAACTACAGGCCGACAAGATATTGCAACACGTAAAATTACGTCTTGGGTTCATTGCGCTCAGTAATACCTTGAATAACTGGCTTATCTACAAAAAACAGGAAGGGCATCACAGACAGTAAACCTGGTGAGCATAACTTCCTTTACACCCAAAACAAATGAAAGGAGTCAGGATTAAGGCACGTCTAGAACACAGATTTAACGCCTAAATAGCAGCTTCTGTCAACTACGATCTGAAGCTACACCGCATATAAAAAAAACACCTAACCGGGAACTAACTACTTGATTATTTGTTCACGTTCCAACGGATATATTTTTCCAACCTCGTATTGTCCGTCTGATACACGGTTCATTCACAGATCCCATTGTTCAATGGAAATTCGGTCGATTTGATTACACAATGGGTCGATAGTTCCACCCAAGAAGTCATGCCCACTCTTGACCCGCTAAATAACCGAACGATGCTGTAGCTTGTGCACTTTTGATCGTAATATAGGATGAGCAGCGTTATCTGAGTCAGTACGGCTAAAGAGTGGTGATAAGATCGTCATTGCTAGACAGACAGGAGCAGACGATCGCACACAACGTCTATTTGATCCGTACAGCTTGACGTAACAAATGAGGTTGAGTGACATCCACAAGTTGCTAACAATAATATTAGTAATAATAATACGGAAAAAGTGGGGTGGAGCCACCTGTGACCAATGTTCAAAATTACCTTTGAAAGAATACTACTCATCCACGTTCGGTTAAGCGAAGGATGTTATGATCCACCCTAGTGTCCCATCAATCGCGCGTTCAGTCGTATCCACGCCTAGTCGTCATTAAATCTAAAACAATGGATTATCTCAAACCGAACCACATAATTTGGCTCGTCTGATCAATGCTGCAAGCAAACTAAATCACCTGCTGCCACCATCTCCTAAGTACAGCCACATGCAGCCGATCATGTCCATCCAGCATTGGATTACAGTCCTCCCGCCAGTTCGGCTTTGACTACGTGAAACATAGCAGTACAACTGCAGGGGGAAGGCTCACTGCCTGTAGGTGTGATCCGCATGATCACTTCAAGCCATCTTACTAGCCTGAGTAATTAGGGGGGCGCAAACTTCCAACTATGATCGTTCTTCAATCGGTCACAAATTTTCCAGCTCTACAGCACTGAAACGACATTGATGAGTTTCGCCAAAGCTGGGTAGCTAATGTACATTATACCAGTACGGAAAATCTGGGGCGGGAGCAGTGGAAATTCATCTATGAACGGTGATCAAGACTGACTACTTCGTAGGATTAGTGTTGCAGTGTTATCATGACATCAACTAAAAATCGTACATATATACACACTGGAATGATCCGGTATGGCCACGGTTTGCTCATATCCTCACAGGTTACATATTCAGTTGGAGCGGAAACGAAGGTAGAAGTAGAGTTATCATAAGAAACTTGGGAAACAATCGAACTGAATTGATATTGCATCACAGATAGTTCAAAATGTTCAGTGGAGCTCAGAAGAAGTTTGTATACCGAGGCTCATTTTGAGGACATCAACTATGACTGAAAAGTCATGTGTAATTTAAAGTTCTGCCTGCGAGAAATTTACACTTCGGCTAGATTCGAACCAGCGACAGGAACAGTACGTCAAGAAACGATAAGTGCTCTACCAGCTGATCTACGAAATCCACATCAACTATTCTAACTGGGCGCGAAGGTGCATGCTTATCTCATAGTACCCAGTCTCCCCCTACAGATGGTAATCGTTAGCAAATGGTCCTCACAACGCAGTCGTACTTTCTGACGACTGGGAGTCGCCGGTATACTTTTCCGTTTGTACATACTACCTTCCCCCATAAACACGTTGGCAGTGTTCACCAGCTTACATAAAAGGATGAATAAACTGCGCGGTGGACTACAACCCGTTTGTTCGCCAAAGTGACTCATCCGTCTCGATGTCTCAAGATTAACTAGTACAAATTACTCGATAGTACTGTTCACTGTGCTGTAGAAAATATAACATTGCGCAACGAAATAGAAGTGCGTATTTCCAAGGCTAGGGCGGTGTTCGCTTATCTGAGACACCTATGGCGACAGAGAGGTATCTCTCTGAAGCATATCGGTCGCGTGTACCAGACAACAGGGCTGTATCACTTCACGGCAGGGAAACCTGGCCGCTCAGGGTAAAAGACGTGAACCGTCTTTAGGTATTTGACCACTGATGTTTGCGTTCAATCGCTCGTATCGGGTGGCACCAGCGAGTAAGCAAGGAGAAGGTCAGGAAGAAGATATTTGGCACTGATAGCCAATCGAGTTCTTTTGTCCAATCCATACATTTGCACAGACTTAGATGGTTAGGCCATGTACTAAGGATGCCACACTGAGTACTCTTTGTCGACGCTGCGGCTGACTGGCACAAGGTGCGAGATGGATAGATGATGACCTGGCGCAAACAAATGAAATCGTTCACCATGGCGTTGACCACTGTAGGTCGGGTTCATCTCCCGGGCTGGGGCCCTAGCGACTCCCAGAGTCGTTGGCTTGAGACATTAGATGAGATGGCGACTGATGGAACTCAGTGGCGTGAATGTTGTCGTTTGGTCGAGTTGTCTGTGAAGTTTGCGCCTAATGGCACGGGACAGTGAAAGCCGTCAGGGAGAGCTGTGTTGCTGATGACGGTTTACTCTCATTTAAAGCTCGATGGTCTGTCTGTAAGATGTTGGCACTCTGATGTTGAATGATTGAATAAAGATGTAGTCATTTTTAATAGTTAGTTCCCCTTCCCCTCCGCCTCTTTTTCTCTTTTCTTGTACAGGGTTTTCTTTTATTCATGTTCGTGTGGCGGTTAAGCATAAGTGTGAACCACTGGGGTATTGCTGTCTATGATGATGATTAATCAAGTATTGGTTTTTACTGACAACCTTTAGCAGATCCTGCACTGGACATCGTTCTTGGACGGCTACTTCTAGCAAACTGGTGACAACAAGCAAGCCTCTGTTAACTTTCGATCCACTGGTACCCTTTTGGCAATCTGATTTTCCGATAATCCACCAGTCCATATTCCGATATCCAAATCCGTTTGGCCGTTGGGTGCACCAAGGCTCAGATTCTGACATCGAGATACACGAATGACGAACGCATCCAAACGAACAAACCAGCATTTCCTCATTTTAACAATATCCGTTCATAACCGACCGTTAGCACAATTTATCGTGTAAGCATGGACAATGCGAGAGTAAAGACGGATAAGCGTGTTTAACTAGAGAGAGAAAGTAGCCTCACGACTAGTATAAACGCACATATATATATATGTCCACACATTCAATAATTCAACCAGGTATGTGCATAGCATCAGGCGTACAACACATGTAAAGGGATAAAAACAGTGGAAAGTGAAGAGAAAAAATGGTAAAATGGAAAGTAAATAATACACGATTTCTCTTATGACGTCCTGATGAAACCTATGTGATTGTATGGATTGGAGAAAGAATTATCGGAAACAATCGTTCGTCACACTGTACCTTCTGATCTTATGAGAATTTTCCCACAATAAAAACCTAGTTTAGAGAACACGATGATGCAGTGCCAACGGTAGTGGCTACCAGCCTTTGCCATGTCCAAGCTCAGTTACAACTAAACTTATAACATCCGCATCAGACTGTTCTGCATGACTTCATTTTACGGGACATCCAAAAGGTCAACACTGGTTAGCCATTGAAATACTTTTCGGAACATGACTCAGAAACATTCGTTATCAAGCTGGAAGGTTGAGCTTCGATCAGCAACACCACTACCTAAAATTCCAGCAGCCATATAGCATAAGACTCAGTGAATCTCAAGGAGCCCTTTTATAGGGAAACAGAAACACGAACATCGTTACTAAAATATTAAAAGAATGTGAGAAATAAAGCACTTGTATCAAAAACCTTCACTAAATTAAACGGGTAATCCTTCCGATAAAAAAACTCACTCCGCTCCCTGGGTAGTTTCGTAACTCGGTTGACAGGGTACATATAGCGTAGGCGCGTTCCGTTCAAATCGTTGGTTTAAATCCAGCAAAAACAGATTTATCATATAGGGGTCACCTCTGGGTCAGAAAACCTTCTGTACTACGTATCGCATAAGGTCAGGTCTCAGCGCAGAACGACAATGGTGGGATGAGGAATTTAGGAATGTAACACTACGTATTCATATGAATAACCGTACAATACGAGGTGGCATCGAGGTATAAAGTGACTTCATAACGAAAAAAGTAGGCAAAATGGAAAAATAGGAAAACGAAGTGCAGTGATATACAATTAGCATCAAACTAAAAGAAAACATGCGAATGTTTCGAGTCGCCGAGAATGATCGTTCAGGGAACCACAGCCCGACAGGTAACATACGTCAAGGATCGCTGATAAAGTCATCTGTCACATTGTTAAAATAAGACATAAACGGTCCTGTCGTCAGTAGATGAATCGACCAAAACTAGTAATCAAACCAGGTTACTGAGTAGCACATGCAGCCTGATTAGTAATAATTTTGTCAACAAAATGACTGTTTCATAGATAATAGTGATTCAACACAAAAGTGGTTGCATCACAAAAGAATCGAACCCAACGACTATCAGAAACTTACATTTGGAAGATTTTGACTTATTGTTCTTCAAATCATTTCCGTTCGTATTCTGGGTGGAGATTAGGCCAGTGGACGGATCCATAACCAGCGTTTGTCCAGTGGATGCAATAGCACCGTTGGCCAGTAGACCTTCAACACCGCCTGAAGTGGACATCACAGCCGCAGCTGCTGCAGCGGCGGCAGCTGCAACTGCCTCGGCTTTTCGCTTCCGCCTTCGTTCGGCTTTGCGTAAACTCTTCGGGTCTGGTTGAGTGACACGGAACTCCGTGTAGTCAGCGAAAACGACTTCGGAATCAGGCAGTTCGATCAAGTCACCTTTGATAAAATCACGTAGCTTGCGTAGCGCTACGAAAAACGGCAACTTGTCTTCAGCCCGTGGAAGTTGAGCACAACGGGCGCTTGACGAAGGCATCACAAAAATTGTCTAAACGGATTAAAAGGCACAGAAACGGCCCGGCTGTGAAGGTGAGCGAACTGGTCATAAAAAACTAATATACCAGCGTGTGAGTATGGGTAAGCTCGAGCGAGGTGCGTTACAAAGTATCTGCGTTTAAAACCATATGTTGAGTGGATCAGCAATTAGAACATGAGCGCAATGAGGATTAGGACTGACTTGAGAGAGTCGTTTTGAGGCTGTAAGAAAAACAGATGAGGTACGAAAGGTGTAATAAAATGTAAATTTCGTCTAAGAATATCAAAGGCTCATGTACGAACTCAGCATTAACGATTTACCCTGTCGAGCAAATGAGGCGTCCACGCAAATTCAGGTTTCAGATGTCACTTTTTAAAAAAACCCGGAGTGAATAAATATGCGAATCCAGCGGTAAGAAATCGCTTTCCAGCGATCCAACACAGATCACAGTAGTTTTACCAGAAAAAGTGTTCCCAATCAGCCTATCCCATGTTAACTAAAAAAAAGATTACTGGCAAACAAACGAATTGCGCTCCCGGAAAATGGCATGCTTCAGTTTTATGGCAGAATCCTCAAGGATGCGCTGTTTCTGTGATCAGAGGTGGCACGATGAAAAGAAAATTTAAGTTAAAAATCAAGTATTCTTTCGTTGAAACTGAAGAAATGCCAATTAAGGGTGTGAACATAGCAATTGTTTTGATGAATAAGGTCGCCAACTGGCATATCGCATAACAGGAACTGAGGTTGCAAGTTGCCCGTAATGCCTTGAAAATAACAACAAGCGCGTCAACATTCTCATAGAAGTCTCTCAAGTCGTACTAGAGCCAACCATTATAAGTTAAGCTACCGTTCTGCATAAACCTATGAGACCGTACGCTGCAAATGCGTCATCCGTTTCCGTTTACAGCAGCCAGCAATTAAACCTCAAATCGGTAAGTATTACTATTAATACTGTACATGCGTCTGAAGACGGAGTGAGATGCATCTAAAGCCACACAAAAAGTGTCAACACACAGCGTGGCCGTGGTTCAAGTCCCGGCAGTGGCGATGATATGCACTAATGGCGAGCTCTAATGAGAGCGAAACTTGAGTCTAGTGCTTCTTGCGAAAGGAGCCAACTGGAAAGTCTATGGGAGTACAATAGCTGCAATCAAGTGTAGGTAATGTTCAATCTATACTTAAGAATAAGTAGACTGGAACAGAAAGAACGTAAAGCATGAGGATGGAAGAAAACTCTTTGGTTAATTTTTGGCTACACACAATTTTGGAATGTCGGCTGGTTTGTCCCATTTCCCGTCTGTCCTTGAAAAAGAGTTTATGATACTAGCTAATGAGGACCATTAACAAAATTATAACGACACTCGCTACACTAAATACGGATTGTGGTCATATTCTTCAATGTCTCTAGTGGTGACACGCAACATCCTTTGGGTCCCAGCCAGAAGGCCGGGTAGAACCAACGAACGACAAAATTGGGGGCACATCCTTCATGTGCTCATGCTAATACATGGGCTGTCATCGTGCTGTTTTCTCCAGTTAAACCCGGAGGACACAAACAAGATGTGATATAGTGGGCGCTGAGTAGGCGTTTGCACGAAGTGTCCGGACCACCCCAACCGATGTATTGAGCCCACGTCGCATAAACGGAGGCTGTCCGTTCTTAACACGGGTCGCCGATCTCCGTCATAGTTTACATGGTGCTGCAGCCACACAGGCAATGCTCCGCAGACGACTGTCGAAAGCAGATAACCCATGAATACTGAGCAGCAAAGGTGTTGCAACTGTAGTGTACTACCGCGCGCGCAGTCTCGTTATACATCCTGCCATTTAGTGTGAGACGTATGTCACGTCAGTACTAGAGGTGCCTTAGATAAGCGAAAGCCAACCGTGTTTGGCTACATGTAAGGAAGTCTCTTCTACAACACTGATGTCAGTTATGATGGAACATCTAAGAAAAACACCATTTCGACTAAATCCGGACTATCACCACTCAGGGTGAGTAGGACACGAAACCCAAGCCAGTCTGAAGCACCTCATACCTAAACGACTTGATGATACACACATTGCCAAGCGGCCTATCGCGATTTTTCACAGAAGACGATATCACCCACCGGGTAATGATAATGGAACTGTTTGTTTATTTAAGTTTAGTAAGTTGGGCGTGCTTGGTGGGGTACCACCCAAAACACAAACACCGCGGTACAAACCAGCGCGTGGTTAAAGTCAAAATAGATAGGCCAATTAAAGCGGTAATCTTGCATGCGATCTTGTCGCTTTTGGTTAACTAAAATGTGTCCAATTCGGGCCCAAGTCTGTGACGAAGAAGGGTGTTAGGCAAAGAAACGAAGGCTCGGGTAACGACAGAATTTATTGACGGGGAAAAGATAGTGGTCTAAATGCAATCTCACGAGTTTGTTCTGGCGGTTCGAGCCAAACCCGCCGAGATTAGACTGGCCTTTCAAGTGGATCCCGTTTGACAAAAATCGACAAATTCGAACATTCAAGTATTTAGCTATAATTGCAGTATTGGTTCCAGGTGCTTGACAAAGACGGCACCTTCGAGTCTGCAATCTGTTGGAGAATACGCAAATGTAACTAGCACAGTGAGTATGTCAATTCATACCATGATCGCTTTATATGAGCTTTCGAGACCCATGGCTGGTACACGAAGAACAAATGAATGTGAGATATTGTAGGCTAAATAAAAATGCGTTGTTCAATTTATCCAGTTATGGATAGGACAGAGGAGATAACAACAAGATCGCTATAGATGGACATAAGTAAGTATGACGTTTGGCGGAAGTCTGCAATATAAGTTGCACATTGAACTGCTGAACACTCAAGGGAGGGTGCAATGGCGGTGACAGTACTGTGGCACCCTAGCAGCGGAAGCTTAGATAATTGTTCTGTGAAATGTATAATAAAAAGGGAAACGTATGGTTTGCGCAGCATAATTATGCATATTGCCGCCTCGGTCGGAAAGAGTCGGAGTGGTCAAACCTGAAACAACAACATTAAAAATAAACGAAGAAGGGATAAGAAACTATGTTTACAGCTCATTTATATTAACAAGATCAATACTGATTGAGCGCCAGAAAGTTCCCTGCTCAGTCTTTACCTGAACGGTTTACTAGCAGGTGGCGTCTGACCTCTACCATCACCTTGACGTGGTGATCAGGCTTGCGAGTTGCGTTGGTCCGTGGGACTATGCAGACTAGGAACATGTCCGTTTCAGGTAAAATCATGTCAGACAGGTCAAGCGAGAATGGTTGGAAGGATGGAAGTTAGGCTCACGAGGTGGCTGTGTCTATTGTCTTCCGAGTAAGCAAGAGTGGTGTTTTAATAGATACTCCCAGACGAAAGGTATTTAGACCGCACAACGGTTGGTCATGAACATCGGCGCATTATTCAATACGGCCGAAAAACGTCCAATACCTCAAAGTGCGGTGTACTTTTGGATACGCTTACTATGCACAGCGGTAACCCGATTAGGACAACAAGAGCTTACTTATAATGACCCAGGCTCCTCACAGCCAACTAAATAGGACTTTTGACGTTTTGATGCTGAGAAGAGTCCTACCAGAAAACCCTATATCCTGTTGCCTCGAAGGTGATATTGTTGAACCAGAGACTAAATGTACGGTCCATTCCACGTCACAAACGACTAAGTATCCGAAGTCATCGTATATTTCGCAAATCACCCCATTTATTTTTACTGTCCTTCAAGCCAAGACGGATGGCAAACGTTGACATATCTGTAGGCTCCGACAAACAGATTAATAAGTTGTTTCTCTGAACACTCGTTTGAGCCTGTAACTAGAAATGTACCATACCTCAAGAACGTGCATTTACGATCTCAGTATTATCATTTATTTGAACCTATCCCTAGATAATATTACGGAATAGTGTTTATGCCCGTAGTCTGTGGTGGCGACGAAACTGAACCTCCCGGACAGACCGGAGAAAACAAAGGAATCCCAGTGTACTGCCATTTATGTGCCAGCAGACTTAGCGTTCAAGTCGAGGCCTGCAGACAAAACAACAGGACATTGCTTATTTACCATGACTGCAAGTGCTCCGAGAGACAGTAGCTTGAATGTTTCCAGGAACACTTTCAACGATGTCCCCTTTGGTATCCTGAGACATACTAGACTCTTGAACATCATTGTGCTTCTTGGTGATATGAACACACAAATCGGCTTTACTTCGGAAGGGAAACGGTTCGGTGATATGTTCATTGTCCAGGCACAAGGCAACGACAATGGCAATTAGCTGTTGCAACTGTGCCTCCACACGGACACCATATATCGGGTTCAGCATTTTAGCACAAAATATAGCAATGCGCCACATGCAGACAAACCTACGTAACCCAACTACGGACGAAAGTTGACCACATCGCCATCATTCTGTCAAAGAATTTAATTCATTTTGGAGCAACCACATTGATTCAGACTATGTGACTGCTTGTGCTCGCTACATTTTATTGTTTGCTCAAAGATCATGTGCTAGTAAATGTAAGGTGACTGATGAGATTTATGAAACTGTCCAGATCAGGGCAGTGGTGTGGTGTATACAAACACTGAGCAGAAACTTTAACGCCTATGGGTAGATTTCTGTTCCAAAAGAGCACTGCGGATAGGAAATCAACAGAGCTTCCGAGTAGCCACCGACTGACCCCTCTGACACCGAATATGACAATGACCACTGTGAACTGAACTGCAACCCTACAAAGAGACCGTATAAGGATTGTTAGGACTATTTGGCGGAGCGGAATGAAGTGATGAGAAAAGCTTTTTTTTGCCAGGGAAGAGTAGAGTACATTTTGATCCGATTCGTGAAGTGCACCGAGAGTCGACAAGGACTTCGTGAGATCAGTTGTGAAAAATACAACTCGCGCAGCTACGACTAATCGCCGTGACAAGACAGACGGACCGAGCACTCCAAAGAGTAAATCAACTGGCTTGAACTAGTTCGGTTAACTGTGGACGATGG
>JTDE01002164.1:9475-26462 GCA_014338405.1 Paragonimus skrjabini miyazakii | reverse complement strand
CTGTCGCTTGAATTGACCACACTCTTTCGTTCCATATGGGGGTTTGAAAAGGTATCTCATGAATGGTGTTTAGTGACCGCCACTGTCGAACTCAAAAAACGAGCGAGAACATCGTGTGAAAACCACAACCTTTCCCCTATCATACCCAATGCACTCATGAGTCACATAACACGACTGCTTCTGAAGCACGGACAGACATTAATACAGAGACAGACAGGGTTCTGACTAAGTCATTACATTCCCTTAATTAATCAAATGTCATTGTAATTTTGAAGCAAACGGCTGCTTTCAACTCGATTACTCGACAGGTTCTCCGAGACCACTTCCATCGTCCGGGAATTCCAGCGAAGTGTCAATAACTGAACCGATTATGTAAACACGTGTTTTTTAACCAGACTTAAAAACGGAGTCTTCCAATGTTGATGACAAACACTTTGATCCACTATTGCAGTGTCTTTTGCACGTGATTAATTCACATAAATGTACTGTATTTAGCTTAATAATGAATCACTGAAAGCAAGTTTACTTGCTACACGTTCTTCAAATGTCAGTTCATTGTTATCAGTGTAGGCCTATTCTGAATGCAGAGCACGCATTTATGAGCAACTATCTCGAGTTTGTTCCACTTTAAGAGGTATTTGACACAGAGGTCCGATCTATGCATTCCTATAAAACAACGTAATGGATGATATTCTAAAAAGAGCAATCAAAGATTCCGGGGATCTCAGAGTGGAGCTTTCGCTTTGTAGTGAGTTGACTGATATTGAGTATGCAGGCAGTATTGCTTCGCTTAATTCTTCGACAGACGATGTTGTGACGACAAACAAACCATGTAGAATCGATTAGATATGACTGATCTATATCGTATGTAACTTACGCCTTCAAAAGGTAAACTCTTCCAAGAATGAGTTAAAAGTAACCATATTTTTGTTGTTACATGCAGACCGTTTCACCTACCTGAGTAATGTCAAACCATTAGTTGACAAGATATCAGAAGAGAAAGCGAGGGTACATTCCACATTCACTAATCTTCATTAGTTGTGATGTCCCAGAGACGTCCAACTATCGATTAAGAAAGAGTTTACAATGTGAACTTCAATTTTGTCCTACCGAACAAGAACCTAGAGCATTCGCGCAGAAGAATGCAATCCCTCAATAGATGATCCCCGTTATCCTCGACAGTTAGCCTGTATTAAGAGGGTTGGTTGTGCAGTGCAACGCGACAGTCCGTCAGTTTACATTTTGGAAACCTCCAAATGCGCTGCCGGTAACCGATGCAGTCCAACTTGGATAAGTCAAGTATTTTGTAGATAGCCAGGCTGTCTGTCACACTGCAGGTTGTTTAACGTGGCTGCTGACGGTTGGAAGAAATCACACACTGGTTAAGCGGTGGCATGGTCAGGGGAGAAGAAAGTTATAAATGCCCTCTCAGTGAAGTTGGAAGGTTCTGGGTGCCGGGTTGGAGGGTGCGCCACTATCCGCATCACCGAATGGAAGCGTTCTCGAACATGGCAATGCCGCAATTAATGACGTTTCATCATCAGCATACACTTCCGTTTTGTTTAGTTATCTTTCTTCATATATTTATCCGACATAACCAACTGCAGTTCCAGCTAGTGCATCAATGCATATTAGAAATTAGTGTACACGTAACTTATTCGAGATAATTCCTACCAGCATGAAATGGTTGAATCACACTGGTTACTGGAACACTGAATAGTTATCTGTTTTGAGGTTGCAAGTGGCAGGCATATTATCCAACAATCATTTAGGACAGTAATAAATTAAAAATTTACTATCAAGATAGCGATGTCCTACATTTTACTGCACCAGATTTGAAAAGTACCTCATGAATTAATGCACTAATCAAAAAACGATCGCAATGAAAGTAATGGTTGACTTTGTGACAGAAAATATTTTTAAAAGCAGTTAAGATAAAACTTATGGAAAGAATTTCGACAGAGGCATTTAGCAATCTTACTAACTGCGCAACGTTAGCATATTTAACTTACCACGTCTGTTCCTTCCAAAGGCATCGGTTGTCTACCCATACTGAAGTTTTTGTGTCCAACATAAGCTTCGTAAATGCCTATAGTGTGAAGGGAAAATAGTTCGAGTGAATAATGGTGCATGCTACTGACCACACGATGGCGGGTTCAAGCCCCAATCACCCCAAGTGCAGTTACGTATATGATAGTAACCTAATGGTAATCAACCTACATGACTCAGCATATTGCACGACAACAAGGCCCTGACACAACAGCTGAAAATATAACTAAACAGACGAGGACGGTTTTTAGAAGTTCAATACGCTCCTCTATTTCCCATTATCTCAGTGAAATTCCCTAAGGGAACGTATTGCAAGATAAGGAGAAGACGAGAGAAAATGGCTGAATACAAAGGAAGAGAAATGAGCGTATCGGCAAGTATGATACGTTTTCTGGAGTAACAAAAAAACTTCATTTGACCTAAATGCGTTTAGGTTTGACTCACTTCTGACGGTTTTGTGAATGAAGTTCCTATTGGTTTTTACAGTAACAAGTAATTGTTACGAAAGAAGGGAGGAAACTGCGACATCCAGTCAAGTTGGACGATGTACCGAACTTCTATCAAGTTACTATATAGCAGCACATGAAACAGCTATACAATACAGCAAAAGTCAGGAATTAATACGCAAATTATTCAAGCCCTTATGTAAGGAGCATGAAGACTACTGGGAGCAACGCAGTGCCATTTTCCTTGATCCGTAGTTAAATTGGCCGACGATGGTTTATCAGACAGATCATGTGAAAATGATGGAGCTTTTAGTATCAGTCAATTCAGCGGACTAGATAAGTGGATTGACCACACAGAAGAACATTTTAACTAGTCAGAATTCGATCGAATAGTCCACAAAGCCTGAATCGTCAACAATTACGACTCGGACGTCCATTCGTCGAAAGCTGAAGTATTTTTTGAATTAAAACTACTTAGCAGCAACGAAGTCCACAAACAACAACTCCTTCTACCTTCTCTCTGAGCATACCGAAAAGTGCTCCTGAGGATCACCAACTTTCAATGCCATAAAGGCCGAAGCACCCCCCATTAATGCGGTCGTTGGGCCAATCGTAAATTTAAACAAACTATTGAAAAAATAAAAAGACTTCAAACCTCCACATCACAGTATGTCCGGGCCGTGACATTAGATACTGGTGGTGAGGTTGTACATGAAACTCAAATCAAACGGAAGAAACTGCAAGGACTCAAGTAACGTGATTGGCTGCGTTCACATTATCCCACACTCTGCTGGACCTCCACAACATCGCTGGCTTGGGGTGACGAGACTAAACTGGCAAAACTGTGTTGTCTCTTGAGCTTGCAAACATAGACTATAAACGTCATAGCAATAAAAAGAGCACCACTTCGTGTGGCACCAGTGCTCGATTTGTTGCTGATCACTGGATCTCAGGTAGCGCTCCTGAAGTTCTTTACACTCATCCGCGTATTCTCGCCAAAAGCGTACAGAACTCAGTCTGAAACATCAGCCAATAGGAAATCATAAGGAAGCTGCCAACGAATGAGCTGCCTGGTGATCATCAATCGCAATTAAGACTGAATCAGTCGGGCATTTAGGAAATCCCAGAGGCCATTACAGGCCATCCAAAATTCAGGCAGGGAAAACTGCGTGTAAATGAAACAGTCTGCAAAGGCAATCAACGGATCTTTGTGCAATCTGCAATGACAAACGAAACGCTTGGCGAAGTATCTCGCGCAATAGTACAATACATAGAATGTTTCACTCCAAGCAAAAGATGAAGCCCCGTGAGCGATCAAATTTCTAAAACGTCCCAAATCGCCTATCAATACCAATTCTCTCCTGCCCCATTTACGGATAACGGCGCGACCCTAGCCAGAAAGTTTACCATTCCCTTATGAAAGCTTTGAGGTGAGGAAATAACTCCAGCTGAATGGAGTGTGGGAACAATCGTTCCTGTCTGAAGGAACAGTTCTCTTAAGGTGCGCGACATTCATCTAGATATGAATATGGTTTGTGTGCATCTAAGTCACTGACTGCAATGGTTGTAAGCAGACGGTTCCAAACACGTGGGGAGTGAATCCCGTTCCGTCTTAACAGCGGCTAGACCAATCAGATTTTTACGTCTCATTTGCTGCTAACACAGAACCACACCGTCGTTACCGGTGGTCTGTTTGGACATTTAAAGAACTTTCGATTCAGTTGTTAGAACAGCCCTCTGCCAGCGCATCATGTAGACGCGCCTGCAGTATTGGCGCATTCAAAATCTATTTCCAACAGATCTCGTGTTAAGTGAATCATCATCATTTTCTGGTATCACACGTGGTGTTCAAAAACGTTTATGGACTCCAACTTACCCCTTCACTCCCATTGTTGACAGCCTGGAAAACAGCTCGGCCGATTATCAACCTCAGTGAGCAACCTCGAGATCAAGAGTATGCTGACAATATTGCCCTGATCTACAATACTAGATAGGAGGTACTAAACGTCCTTGATAGGTTAAGATTGCTGGTTTGCCACCTTGGTTCGCAGTTTTCTTCAACTAAGTGTAAAATGACATTCCAAGATCGGCAAGAGTCTATCTGCACCTTCCATGGGTGGTAACACGTTGTATGTGATCGAGAAGTCTACAAACCTGGTAGCCATATCAGTTCTGATGTAATGGGCAGTTGAATAATTAAAGCCTGGATGATACTCGTTAACCCCCACCACTTGTGACATTAGTACAACATCGGTCATCCATTGATGGGAAGAGTATGTCTTTTAGCATGTTTTCAATTCGATATGTTCATATGATGTCTAGATTTCCTGTGTTCGAGTTCAAGTATCTCGAGACCAGAGCGCGTCGGCCGTGAGAGAGCCAAATAAACAACGACTTAATTTGTTTCTGTTATCAGAACATGTCAATCAAGCTTATCGAAAAGCATGCTTATCACTTTACGCAATTTTTAGTTGCTTCAAAACATTTTGCAAATGTCAACCTCCTACTTAGTGTGCTGTTTTCAGCACAAACTGAGTTAGACTAGAAGTGGTAGTCAAGCGGTCAATATATGGCGTGCATTTGAGAAATAATAGCTTCGTTTCGTAGGCTTGACAACCTCCTGGTTAGGATACGAAAAATGATGCTTACAAATAGTTGCACAGTCTATCAGAAACGGCATGAAATGGAAGGGGCTAAAACACTTTGATGTGTCGCTGTTAATTTTTATCTGCTATTCGAATACAACTCTTTATTTTGGCTTTGATGCTTGATGTTGTGATAGTTACCGTACTGAATAAGACTTAACCTTAATGTGTATACACAATTGGCATGGTTCCCTCGGGAAGGACCGTAGCCGTAATCAACACAGCCAAGGGAACTATCACAGTATTCAAGTCTGAACACCGTATCAGAAACTGTCGAGTGTTCACATCACCATAGACCATTTTTACGACCAGCGATATTTGTGATGTGCACATTTTCATGATTTTACTGCCTACGGTATTTTAGTTTCAGCCTTTATGCTTCAGTATTCTCGTTTTCGTCTAATGGACACTTCATGAAAACCTAGTAGATAACAATTTATTAGTTTCATTATGACTAAGGCGTTACGTCCCAAACGGTTTGATGCCCATCCCAGCCGCCAAACGTCCGCGAGGATTTGCGGCCGTTGGTGTCGAACATAAATAACGAAACCCTCAACAGGAAATTTGGAAAAACTTGACGTTCTCAACAAATATCTACATATCACCTACTATCTACGTCTGATGACGCAATTATTCTCGAATAACTTTAAGTGAAACTTAAGGGCAAGGTTATCACCCGGCATATCTGTTTACATGCAAGCAAGAAACGGGTCACTGTTCAGATCGGTTCATTCGGGCTCTCAAATCATTGGCGAAAAAAGGTGGTTCCAGGTCGCCTATATGAACAAAACCAAACTGATGCAGTATGCGATTCACTCATCAATGGAATGCACCCAATCAATAGTAAACAGAGCCTCCTTGAAAACAGACCAATCCATTTGGACACGGTTTATGAACAGGTACGATCCTTGAATATAATATATCAACATGAATTCTCGCATTCCGCGTTACTTTCTAATCTAGATACGCCAAAGCAAGGAAATTCCGTCGCATGAGTCAGAAACATTTGCAACAGCAAGTGAATGGTGATAGGTCTACAGTTATACCAGCTATCCCCATTTTAGGTGTCTCGTTAGGGATACAGTTTGTAAAACTTGTGGTAAAATTGGGTGCTAACAGAAAGTCTGCCGAGCAATATAGAACAAGAAAGCTAGCCATCTGTTACTTTCGAAAATCGTAACCATTGCTCTTCAGTCCTTTAGATGCAGATGTACAACTTTTGTTAACGGGATATCCCAGTAAGCTCTAATAGGCAGTGATAACTCCAACAGTAGCAACGTTTTAAGGTGGGCCAATCACAGGGTTCTACAACCAGGGCTTCCACTCGTCTGACAATTCGTACTTACAATCACCGCTACGTGAAGTTACATGAAAAAAATTCCAGTAAGTCACAGGTCGAAAGTTTAGCGTTGTCCAGTTTGTAGTCTAGGGCATGATTTGTTGCATATGCATAAAAATAAGAAATCTGTCTGAAGGCAGCAACGAACCAGCCTCACTGTGCAACCTCGTCACTGATGTTATTGATCCAACGTCCCTTTTCGCAAAACTGTACACTGGTCTCGATAAAATCGCGACAACATTCCACTCCGGATGAAGGTATTACCGTGTCAGAGACTGAAAATCGCCTGTAGGAATACATCATTGAGCCATCTAACTCCTCATGGCGTGCTCAAATATAAGTCACAATTAACCTGACTAAGTCTGCCGCTGTGTCGCGGTGGTCAGGCCTGCAAACTGCTACTACCCGGACAACTATGATAACCAGAACTTCGATTCTATCTGATGCAACAATTTCACACAGACCAAAGGGGAGTAGCCAGACGAAAAGTGGTTACATTCATAGGGTTATGCGTCGCACTTTTGATAACGCAGGAAGGTTTGGGTGGTAAGGCACCATCCTATGAGCATACAGCAGGGCTATTTTCTATAGTTGCGGCACTGGTGTCTCCTTCAGACTGAATGAGAAGGTTGAAACATGTACCTTCGAAAAGAGCACCCAATCGCCTGACGATCAACAGTGACTGCCGACGTAATATCCTGTACGGTCGTAAAAAGTTCAGTATCATTCAAAAGCCTGATGTGGCTTGAGAAAGTTACTGTGCGCATAGGTGATTAGAATCAGACATCAATGCCTCATTCACTCTGCTCTGGGGCTAGACAGATCAGATGAGGCACACTCTTGTCATTGGCTCCGGGTGGGGTCCTCAAAGAAAAGCCTCTAGCCTGTTATCTCGTAAGCCAGTCAGCTGAGCCAGAAAATCTGAGTAGAGTACCTCAAGTCAACTCCCTTCATCGGCATAAACGACCGGGAAGTGTCAGAAGCAACCGTTTTCCTGACGACATAGTTCATCCAGCATCATTTTCATGTCACAATCTGACTCTTAATTTAACTGCCTTTCCTGTACCTTTGGTTTATAACTGTCTTCAAAAGCCAAGACAGCTGATAAACACTGGCGTTTGTAGGGTCCACATGCTCCGGCAAAATGTTCAGTAAGCCGCTTTGGCAAGCCCGCAGCATGATGTGTGCTGTGCCTCGGAGACACGGATCTACCATTCTAGTATCGTTACTTGCGTTAACTTTCAGACAGTTGTCGATCTAAACATCTCTCCCAGGGTATCTGATGACGCCAAAACTGAGTCGCACGGTTAAAGTGAAGTGGGAGTCGCACTGAGTTCTAAAGCAGGGTGGTGCTTGTTCGACTGGGTCCGAGTGAACCACCGCTTATGCCCCGTCAAACTCAGTACATTGGTCAAACTACAAAAGCAGTGTTTGTGTCGACCTACGTTCCAACGAATAAGTGTTCAGACGCCACTAAGAGTGCGTTTCTCTTCGCTCTCATAGACACTTTGGGGCACTATAAACATCCACCATCGTAACAGACGGTTAGTTGAATGTTCAACCTGGTGTTCTTTATCTGAAAGACGCGGCTGGGTGGCATGTTTGGTGTCCAAGCACAATGCACTGAGAGCGATGGAAGATTGCTGCAATTATGCTTATCGCAACGTTACCAAATTGTGAGTACCGCGGTTCAACATGAAAAGACGTATCTCAGTTACGGACACAAGTCAATCACACCATTCAGCTACGGGTGACGCCAACCTGTTAAAGACCGTCGTGCACTGCAGGGCAACCACCTGGATTCAGATTACGCCGTTGCGAGAACCTGCTTTGTTATGGCATTTACTCCGAGGTCATACAGTCGTATACTCAAGGTAATTAACTGGTATTTTAGTGAAAAGATAGTATAAAATACTTACCAGGAGAGAACAAATTGCCATCAAAGTGAACCTAACGAATACTGGGAACAATTTACAGCAGTTCTAAAATTCTACTGTGAGGAGCTATGTTCAGAGGAACTGTGTTCGCTATAGAATTGGATTTTTCTCACGTCAATGGACAGGCTTTGATCGGTTCCGCCTGGCTCCGAATATGATGACGAACGTCGAGAACTTAAACGCAAACTGATTAAAAGCTTGCGCAAAGACCTTGGAAATCGTTCAATCGAACAAATGGAAGAGACGGGAATAGCATAATTCAACTTCCCCTTATTTGTGGCTGTGTTGGCCGCTGAGTTGCTGCATGTGACAAAGACGGTTCACTTGACAGGTGGGCTGAGCAGTTTTGTAAACGTTTCAGTTGGCCCGAAATCTGTGTGACAACCACAGAGGCACCAATTTAACACTAATTACTGACCTTGATTTGGGTCGGCTCGTTAAACTCAGACACGTGAAGGATAGATAAAATTCCGATCCGGTCGAGAGTGCATTTATCACATTTCTGCCCCGTAAGAGTTCTTCGAGCATCAACACTAGTACAGGCAATCGATAGTAATGGTATTTTTAGACCTAAACATTGTCTTCGAATTGGTTGTTCGTAAAGTCCTCTAGGACAGTCTCCTCTGCAAAGAAGTTCCAGAAGAATACATGAACCTGTCATGATGGTTTCATATTCATTCTGTCACGAAACTGAGAATTTATAAACAACTGTCCCGAGTGTTCATCACTTCTAGTGGTGTTCGTCAGGGGTGTCTGATTTCCCCTTCCTGTTCAACTTTGTCATGAACGGCATTCTGGTAGGTGTGCTTGAGGAATTCAGCGAGCTTGCTGTTGAACTTTCTAGCGTTAGGTTGACCGACTTGGAGTACGCGGATGTCTTACTTAACCCCACTGTCAAAGACATGCAGACCATACTGAACAAGATGAATAACCGAGCTGGTTTGTATGGAATGCGCTTCGCAACTTCAAAGTGCAAAGCGGTGCTTCAAGACTGGGGCATTCCCACCCCTACGTTCTTCATGAAAGGCAATCCGTCTGAGACTGCGGATAGTTTCGCATACTTCAGTAGCACTATATCGTCAGCTTGTAATGTTGGTGATGGGATCTCAGAAGATAGCAAAGGCACCTACTGTCTTGGCCAACCTGTATTACCTGTGGCATCGGAAAGACATCCAGTTGTTTAAAAAAAAAAGAGTACACAATGTTTGTGTACGTTCTGTTTTGCCTTATGACTCGGAAACGTGGCCTTCTGGCGACGAAGATGCCAACAGTTAAGCAGTCCACAACAGAGATCAATGCGCCAGAAATGCATTCGTTCGCGGGGGTGCATTTAGGAACGCTCGAGTGCGTGATTAATCGGTCGGCCAATCACGCCACGCAGCCTGCGATGGTTACGTAACTTATTCCGCGTGCCACCTGAGCGTTTAACGCACTAACAGTTGTGTACAACCGCGTGGTGGTCAAGAAGTACGGAGACGCTGACTGTTCCGTCGAATAAAGTTGGTGGGTGGCGCTCGCCCGGTTGAGATCCTATGATCAATCAAAACACTGGCTAGAAACGCCGTCCCAAATAGCTGTGTGCCACAGTCATAGCACTTCAAGTTTCTCCGCCTAGCTTTGTCTTCATTAATGTTTGTCCTTTTTTGGTGATTGTCTTTATTTTGTCATTCCATATCACCGTTTCGATGAACGGCGTCTCTAGCCGCAGTGCCTTTTGGTCAGGTTCAAGGCTGTTACAAGTGAACGAACGAACGTAGAACAGTTAAACTCTGAACCCATTTACACATTCAGATGCGTACTCACTTCCGAAAATCATTGAAAAGGTCGCGAAGAACTCAAGCTGTGTTGTTTACAGTACTATGGATTTCAAAGGTGTCTTTCACCAGGCCCAAATCGGGGATTAAGATAAAGTCTTCTGTCGTATTCTCTTCGGTGTGACCAATAGTTTACCACATTTCGAAGCTATATCGTGCGGTTCATTGAAGCGAGAGCTAACTTAGCCACCTATTCTTACTTAGGAAATACTGTTGTTTGTGACGAGGATGGACAGCAACACAGAACAAACCTGGAGCGACTCTATGAGGCGGTTGACAAACACGAATTAACATTCAAAGAGAATGAAAGTATAACCGGTGGTAAACAAGCGAGGCTCTTGGGATACGAGACTTCCTACCGACTGATAAAACCAGACACTGATAGGCATAAGTTGGTATAAAACCCGCCACTTCCACGAAATTCGATATCACATTGGAGATCACAACTTTTTGGCGAAAGTCAGCCCCTAATAAAAGAAAACATTTCCCCTGCAGAATGACCTATTACAAGGTGAACTTGAATGACTTATGATAACTGTTTACCTAAAGGCGTACCTCGTGAGAGGTATGGAAGCTTCAGATTTTGGGACCGTTGCTACTACGAAGTGGCAGACTGGCAGCTTCCTTCGCTGAAACATTACCATCCAGTGAACATCGGTCACCAGTGGGGAAAGGAATAAGTGAACATGGAAACCATCAGAAAATTGCATCAATATTTGCTTTACATACATTTCTAACTTGTCACAGACCAAGGATCAGTCGCCTTTTATGTACGAAAATAAAAATGATAAGATCCAGTGCGGATATAGCTTCCTCGCTACAATTTTGAAGTAATCTACGGCTGAAACAGGAATAATGAAGCTGCGGATGCATAGTTCAGTAGACATACTGCACTACCATTATGTAACATTAATCTGAAGGATCTACAAGATTCCCTATGCCGCCCTGGAGTCGTGCGCTCCACGAATCTCCTTTTCGAAGTGAATCACGTAAAGATCATATTGAGTTGTGCAGTCTGCGTTGATGTGAAAGTGAGGTCTTGCAAAGGACCCGACAGAAATCTTATCATGGTAATACGATTTTCCCAACGACTGGATGTAAATTTTGAAGAACCAATACCTTCGACTTCTCAGAACAAATATTAAGGTAACTGATAAATACTCAAGGTTTCCGTTCGCATTTACCTGCCAGCATGACAGCATCGAACATAAATGATGATCTCTGAAGCTTGTTTGTAGTGTGCGGCATAACATTTTACATCCACTAGGACCGCGGACCATCGTCTGTCTGAGGACTTAAAACACTTTCTGCACAACAGAAGAATAATGACCAGGAGAAAGATGGCACATAATACTCAATCGAACGGTCGAGCAGAACGTTGTACAGGCAAGCTCTGGTGGCCTATCTCGCTTGTGGCCTAATTCAAGTTTCTCTAAATGGATGAATGGAAGATCGTTCCTCCTTATTTTGTCCTTAATTCTATCCGTTCTTTCTTTGCGAACCGCCACGAACGTTATTGTACACGAGCAGCTGCTTTGATACAATCAAAAATCGATCTCGATATCTCCTGAATAAGCTGATTAACTGTGCCTGGACTAGTTTTCATGCAACGTAAAGTGCATTCAAAGAAATACGAACCATTAGTTGATGAAGTCGAACCCAATGAATGCAATCCCAAATATGCTCAAGTGAGACTTCCAGGTGCACGAGAGGAAACAATCTCCATTCATCAATTACTACGCACACTCGTTAACTCGTCTTTTTCTGATGTGAAAAATGTAACGCAACCAGAACATTCTACCGACTGTAAACTACGCGACAATCAATTCCATGATTATTGGAATTCGTTTCACTCTTACAGACGATCAGTGTGAAAATAATTTTGTTAATACAAATTCACCTTGGTTAGTAGAGAAACAAGAATTTTCCCGTGCAACGTCAGAAACCCTGAGGATTAAGCAAACATATGTCTTTCTACTGTGCCACCTTCTGTATTCTTAAAATAGAGGGAAGAATGTGATATGCGTGTTTCTAATGAGTGTCCACTATTTACATCTTATACCATATCACCATCCTCTCTCGTTTCAGCCTCCACGCTACAATAATAAAAGGAAAGCCTACATACCGGGTCATCACTCGTTCGCGCATAGCGTACACTCCATGCACACCTAATACACAACAGCGAATGTGATTTCAAAACACTGATTTAAACGAACCGCACAACCTACACCCTGCAACGGTAATCAGTTTATTTCGGACTCACAACCATGAAATAAGTCCTCTGATTCCAGCTACTGAATATCAACGGTCAAAACGGGATGAAATGGCAGACGAACACGTGTTAAAATGACTGGAAATGGATAGTAATGGTAGAAAGAGTAAAGATGATGTACAGGATCATCATTGGTAACGATTTACAATCACTTCAACGTATCGAAACTACAGATGAACCTCAACTTTAAAGTCAACAGTTTCAGGCACGACTCTGAGCATATAAGGAAGTGCGGAACTCGTCCATACAGTGGCACGGATTCAGCCGTGAACAATATGAAGTGACGATAACGTGTGTTTAGATGGAATCACTTAGACACAAAGAATCTACCGTAGTTCATAACACAACTGTGATTTTATTGAAAAGAGCACACTGAATATTTTCAGCGTAACACAAGAGACATACCTTTTCCATTAAAAACGGCAATTTTTGGCTTACACCTCCGCATTTTCTCTAACATTATAGCAGCACCGGCTTTCATTTCTTTTCTAGTCAATTCAGCAGCACCTTTGGTTGGCCTCGTACAAACGTTGGTGAAACCAATACCGTAGTCTAACATTTTTCCATCATCATAGCAAGTCACCGGCATTGGAACCAAGCCAGCCTGCGAAAGACATGTCCAGAAGTGATTCCCCGGGCCAGCATAATGGTGACCAACATGCGCTGACGCCAGACTAGGGTTTATGCCGACCTACACGAAAGATAATGTTAAAACACGCGAGCAACTTACTATTACAATGTCCAAGCCTTCTTTCAGATGATCAGGAAGTACTTTATGTTTCACATCATCTTCTGACAGCCCATTAAATCGTTCAAGTTCTTTGTTAGAGGGAGAACCAAGAACACTATCGCTGGAAGCAGCATGTACACTTCCATTGCTGTAAAAACGGTGCACAAGTGCGCGCGAAGTTGTTCGTGAGGGTAAACATCAATGAGAACAAAACTACATCGAAGCATACTAAGTACAATGAACAACTCAATGACAGCCACATGAATCAGTTAGACATATATATTACAGATATAACGTCTTGGTTCGAAAGATAGCTCAAATTAGATGGAACCGCCGTGGAATACATTAGCAGTTTCTCAGTGTCGACAAAACGTTCGTTTGCGCCAACCACTTTAATCTCATGCCGTTATAACGAAAGTCGCCGTCAGGGGTGATACGTAGTGAACACGTTTTACCTAGCATAAAACTGCCTACAGCTACCCGTCTCAAAATAATGCAAAACTGCAACATTCTGGCAACAGCGAGGATACTTAAACCGCTCAGAATGATGTGCGTATGAATAAAACTATAAACGATTGCAACCAACTACACTATAAGCTCACCCAATATTGTTCTGTATAAAAACGACGGTGTCGCTATTATGAATATGAGAGCTAGATGGAACAAATTGAGCAAACGACAAAACACTTACTTGTCACTTGGACATAGCTCAAAATTTTCTTGTTTTAAAGAATTGCTGTTTATGTCGAACGCCTCTGACTTTAATTCAGTGTTAATAGCAAATGTACCCGGCCAATCCATCACAAAGGACCTCAAAGACTCATGTATCGCAGTGGGACGGCAAATTCGCCCGCAGCGCGTATTATGTAGGTCATTCAAGGTCGCTCCGTTAGCTTCAAGGGTTGATCGCAAATACGTTAGAAAGGCCGTTAGAAAGTTATCGTTAATACTTGCGTAATCCCCCTTAAAATAAGTGCTAGACGTTAGAGGATCAACGGCCACTCTAGAGGATGTATTGTAGTGGATCTAAACACTATACAAAATTCAGGTATGAACTCCAGATCAAAATGGTGATTAAAATGGAAATGATCAACTCACAGTAGTTCACTAAAGTGCCCTGATTTAGAATTCCACTACATCATATGTAGTATCCAACAGATACAATCCGTCGTGTCGTTCTTAATTGATCTTGAAGGTCAACAACTGAGGTAATTCCGATGACACATAAATAAGGAAATTTTGCCGCAATAGTTGGTTAATTCCGTTGACTTCTAACTCTCCAAAATTCCGTGCACCAGCGACCTGAACGCAGAGAGAACGCAAGGCTTGCGAACCGAGAGGTGAGTTGTATTTACTGATTATCGATTAGTTCGATTAAGTTGGTTTAAACGTTGGCCGTATATGTGAAGTTGAGGAAAGTGAAAAGTGTGAATAACATTTAGAAATTTAAAATAGAAAATACTGTATAAGACGTTACAGAACTCCCCCACCAGAGCGTTTGTGAACTAAAAAACGGTGAAAGAACTTCAATGAAGTGAGAACAACCAAACGCTCGATAATCACATCGCGTACTGTAATCTGTTAGGTGTTTTGGTCAGTGTACAGACCGCCATCTTCGTGTGGTGCATTGTCCACAAGTACAAGGGGGCTGGGTTGCAGCTAGATGTCATACTGTCGGGGGTGGGGAGGGGATGCTTTCAGTCAGCATCGTGTCACCTGGATCATCGATGTCATGGTGTATATGGGAAAAACGGGCGTCTGGCTGGTAACCGTATGCTTGAGCACTTTACTCCTTCGGCACTCCATAAACTGTTGTGACAAGAGACGAACGTCTTTGTTCATAGAGGGCCAAACAAAGTGTTGCTCATAGCTTAAGTGAACCAGGTTGAAGCATGTAATACTGTGAACGCATACTGGATACCCGTACGTTCTTCATAGCTTAAGTGAATCAAGTTGAAGCATTTGCAACCGTGGATGCCTACTGGATACGCGGACGTAGTTCAAAGCCTGAGTCAATCAGGTGAAACTTCTACTAGTTTGAACGCGTAGTGCATTCTCGGACGTTGTTCATAGCTTAAATGAATTAAGCTGAAGCGTCTACTACTGTGAATGCATAGTGCGTTCTCAGACGTCGTTCATAGCTTACGTGAATCAAGGTGAAGCATCTACAACTGTGGATGCCTACTAGATACCCGGACGTTTTTCATAGCTTAAGTCGATCGATTTCATATTTCACATGCTCAAAATTCTCGATGTAGCTTCTCTAGTCATCATTCTGTATAATCTACAAAAAGTTTTCGTCTAAACTAAGATTAATGTTAGTGTCAGTCTTGATAAATCAGCATACATTTGAAAACATTGCAGATGGCTAGACAAAAGGAAGAATATTATGGAACTAAACCTGTATCATAAAACTGGAAACACAACAAAACCTCAAAGTCACCGTAGTCCGAGGTCAGTAGTATCGTTAACCTGACCGTGTTGCAAAAAATTCCACCATTACTGCGTATGCGACGGAACTGAACAGGAACGAAGTAATTAAACAATGTATGGGGACGCCATTTCTATACGACCAAATATGACAGACGGTGACTACTTGATATGATGATCAGACATACGAACTGACTCTGGGGCAGCCTAGGTGAACTGGCACATGATGATGTATCCCTAAAAAATCCATCATCTCTTGCCTGACACCCACAGTCGACACACACTTTAAGAGTGTAATATTCATAAGTAACCAAATCAAATAACCAAACCATATCAAAACGCGAGGACCGTTCTATAGTCTAGGTTGCACTATTTGAAACCATCAACCGCATGGACGCAATTCATTCAAGCTTATGCTGGTATGAAGACGAGGTGACCACATTAACAAACGACATCGAGGAGCAATTCCCGCCGTGAAGCCTACAACGGCTCCGAGCAGTTGTCTTAGATTATGAGTAAAGCCAACAAGAACTCCATGCTGAAACGCCTATAGTCGGTCTGTTCATTTGCCGTGCGGTACGAGTTAACCCTCTTAGTAATGCGTATTCAATGATTTATAACTGCTCCGTCCATAGTCCTACATTACGAGTGGACCCATTCACTAATGGAAACCGTAACACTTATAACCGCTCTCTCCATTTATCCTACCTTGCGAGTGAAGCCAACCAGTACTACATGCTTCAACGCAAGTGTTCCATCTATTTGTCCCATTTCACCAGTGAAGTCGCTGAGAACAAAAATGTGGCGTTATCAACGTGGATTATGTATTGAAACATTGTGGGTATGGTACATACTGCCTCCGCATATCTTCAGTACTGATTGTAACCGTCGATCTCCACGTGTTATGAGTATCCCGCATCATATAAAACCTTCGTCATTGAATCGTTCATCGTGTCGGATATCTGCAAGAAAACTGTGTTCGCATGTATGGAGGAACTTACTTTCAATTATATCAGGTTGATAATCGATCAAGGTTATGCTGATCCGCGCTTTCTTCTGCCCATGTGCAAACGATACACTATCACCGGGCTGGTCTAAATCAACATCCGTTGTGGGTTGTGCGCGGGACTTGCTTTTCATAATCGCTGGGGGAGTGGGACCAATGGCTGAAGTAGGAGGAACTGTCGAAATTAAGAATACGAAACGTGCACTTACTAGGTGACTGAGGGCGAAGCTGTTGGCCACAAAATGGACACTCGGTTATGTCAACCATTTCAATACACCAAGAGTGGAAAGTTAGTTGATCGGCATCGCAGCGATAGCTG
>JTDE01002163.1:119477-137567 GCA_014338405.1 Paragonimus skrjabini miyazakii | reverse complement strand
GGGGGGGGGGGGGGGGTTAGAAGAAAAAACATTTAAGGGCCATTTAACATGACAGTTTTATTTTCCATACATGAATAAGGTATTGACAACCATAACAACCGTGACGTCCTTGGATTAATGTTACCTGCAAACGAATGTGTTTGTTATGGTGTCGAAGTGTACACTCAGTGTGCTGATTTTCCGAATACATAATCCTAACGCCATCCGAGTTCTTAGTTCTCAATGCTAGCACATAAACCACAGGTTCACAAAGAAAGCCCAAAATGTTCTCCGCGGTTTCACTTACACGAAGCATTCTACTTGGGCATGACGTAATCACACGTTGCAAAGTAGTCCGGTGGTTGAATTACATTTCCAGATTATAGTCACTTTGAGTTCCTCCAGTGTTTAAGGATGTTCACTGTAGATCCTCTGTTTGGGTGGTCTAATCAACCAAATGATTAAAAAAGACCAAGAATATGACCAAACATCAAACACTGTGACATTAATGCATGAGCGCAGAAGTATGTGTACGAAGTGAAAAGATAGACATATCGATAAAAAAAAATAGAACGCTTCACTGACTAGCTGTGGCCCGTTGAATTGAAAAGGTCCCTACGAACAAAACAAAGACAGCGCCAAAAGGTCAGTTCATACAGTGTCAGACAAATATTTCCACACGGGCAGCAGAATGGTGTTGTGTCCAATCGAATGCCAGTGAGCAATGCAGTTGGCCAATCAGATTGTTCCGACCTTCAAGCGATCGATGACACATGCGGGCAGCGGATGCCCGTGCTGTGTGGACTGACAGTTTTCCGTAACGTATCGCGAATCAGTTGCTCTAATACAGCTTACTTACTACTGGTATTTTCCGTCGTTCTTGAATACAACAATTGGCGTCGCTCGATCAAACATGCATTATGTCAAATTTACTACAAGTCCCGGATTTATTTTGGACCGATCCTTCATTGCAACCTTCGGTCGAAAAATGGACGTCATGGAAATCTACATTCATCGATTACGTGGAAATGTTGCCAGTTTTCAACTGTGAAATCAAACTGAAGTTACTGAGATTGGGATTGGGGGACGAAGGTAGACGGTTGTTCGATGCCCTAAACCTACAGTCGAAAGTTACGTTTTCGGATGCGCTAGCTGATCTCGATAAACATTGGGGATTACGGATGAATACTTATACTTCACGGTTCAAATTATCGTCGTTACGTCAAGCGGTAGAAGGTTTGAACGGATTTATTTCTAGGTTGCTTTGGTCAGTCCGCCAATGTGAGTACTGTACGGTGCCGCAAAACAAAATTGAGGAAGTTCTGCTGGCGTTCGTGACTCAAAGAGTTGAGAGACATTATTGGTCGAGAATTCAGTGAAACTTACATGCGAGAGAGCTTGCGATCTGGCAAGGGCCAAGGCTCACGTCGATGATCAAAATAAATTGTTTTCTACGATATCTCAATCTGCGGCGATTTCTCGTGTGAAAGAAACTACGGTTCCTTTTTGAATTATTCGAAACATGCGGCGTGCTACCGGTGCGGAAGTCCAAAACACAAGGCTAATTACAACAAATGTCCCGCAATCAACGCTACATGCAGATTTTGTAATAAACCTGGTCATTTTGCGCGAGCTTGTCGCTCCAAATCAGTTGTTGCTGTCACGGAAACGTTGGAAGATGTCGAACTAAAGGAATGTTCGGGAAGTGAACATATTTTTTCAGTCCATGAGATAAAACTGCAACCTTCATCCAAAGCTTGTGAACCCCGTCTTCCAATCGCAGACGAACGTACTGTGTTTTTAGAAGTTGGTGGTAGAACAATTTCGTTGTGCATGGAAATGGATTCAGCCTCACCAATTACAATTGTTCCCTTGGATTTTTATACAAAGTATCTGGTGAATTTACCAATATCACCTTCTTCGTATACGTTCGGAATTTATTCCAGCAATCCTGTACCGGTTAAACGATTTGTTACGTTTTCCGCTTTCCTCAGTAATACATCCAAAAGCGAAGTAGCGGTTTGCATTTCCTCTATGAATACTAAACCACTTTTGGGAATGAATGCTATGGTTGCCCTTAGGATTGGTCCTTCCATTCACAAGATGTTTATGGCAAACATTAACGTTTCGGAATTGAAATTGGTGTATCCCAAACTCTTTCTTGATGGAGTCGGAAGAATTCCAGCTGGTATGCACCAGATATGTTTGAAACCCAACGCTGTACCATTGGCAATTGCTCAACCTCGTCCTGTGCCGTTAGCCAAGCGTGAGTTGATTTCGGATGCTTTGAATTATATGCTTCAACGTGATTTGATTGAGAAAATTCAATGCTCGGAATGGGTTCACCCACTCGTGGCGGTTCTCAAGTAGGACAATTGGGCCCCATGTAAACCATCAAATTTGCTAGACTACTCATTAGTAGTATTTTTATTCGTTAGTTCAATGCTCTATCAACATCATGTGCCATAAAGTCAGATGTATATGTGTACATTAATCATACGATAGGTCTGGCCCAAAATTAGATCAGATGTTATCGTCACATAACCGACAGTATCAAGTATCAGTATACCATGGTAACAAATTAGATACCGTTGTCGTTTTTATGTAATATTGCCAACTCGCTTCTTCTTTTCAATCGGATCGCCCGCATATTTATATAGATGGTTGATTATTTGTTACACAAAATCGAAACCTTGGTGTAGACTATAATAAATAATATTTTTTATAATCACATTTCATTGTATACTTTTGATGATTCTGATTTTTTGTCTACGTTTGTTTTATTCAAGTTGTTAACTTGTAATTTCTGTCCCGAAACTAAAAACACAGCTCGCTCTTTGCCTCACTAGCTTAATGTGCTCTTTCCATACATTCTATCTTCACGAAGGGTCAATACGGTGAGTTGTGATTTTTATTGTCGTACGTGTTTCACTAGTAAGAATTAGACTAGATATTATTCTGTTAGACTGTTATAACACTTTCCATAATTTCAAATTGAACATCACCCACAATTGATCGCAGCTGTCGCATTCCCATAGACTTTCCAGTCGGTCCCTTTCGAAAAGTAAAGCACTAGACTCGAGTTTCGCTCTCATTACAGCTCGTCAGTAGTGCATATCATCGCCACCACCGGGACTTGAACCACGAACATGTTGTTCATGAGGCAACCGTGTTTACCACTGCGTCATTTACCTCACGTTAGGTACGACCGAATTATCATATGTGAACGCACAACCACTTTCGCTTGTGAGTAATGATCAGGTTACCCGATCTTCTCGAAATGGAGACACAGTAACTTTCCTGTTAACTCCAATCCATAATGATGAAAACTGACAGAGCTGGTGGGGTGTCAGTCAATTGTGAGACGCGTTTGTTATTGTACTCCTCAGGAGCGGCCAAACATTTGTGCTGGCTGCCGACACCCATTTCCAGAAGTCCGTGTGTAACACCTCATGTCCTTAAAACCGTTTGATTCCGGCATGTACATCCTTTGTGTCCAAATTCATTGTCTTTGAAATTAATTATCTATAAACTATTTATTCCAGTAAATTATTAACTGGGATTCAGGTTCGGTATGATAGATGATCATACGTCGACAACGGGAGTACTCGTTTGCCTGACTCGACTTTATTCATTTTAGTGTTGGAAAATATTGCGGTCTCATCAATGTAGATGGTAGTAAGCGAACGCTCAGTCCTATGATCAGTGTGTAATGAAGCTGTCATGGCTGCTGGACTGCTCGATAGGCTTGCGAAAACAATGCTGGGTGTGCCTGTAACTGCAACCCTATCTGCTTCTTTCTTGGAGCTTTCATACGTATAGTTGGGCATTTTGTTCAAATTTACTGCTAATAGGGGTTTAGAGACACTAATGATGTTCTTTTACTAAGCATTTGAAGGCCTCTTCCGCATGCCAACTTATTTTTCCTACGAGGTTCACAAGTTTGTTGCCCACGAGTTACATGAGGACACCAGATGCAGCCAACCACGAAAACAATGGAAACGCTATTTGAGAGAGAATCTCAGTACTTCTGATGCGAAACGATGCCTGACATTCTTCCAGGTTGTGTATTTGGCGGCGCTTTGAATAGTACAGCTATCTCACTTACATGAGTACACGCTTCTGACCCTTATCGCGAGATATGTATTCGCAATACTGATCATAATGGCAAATGAGATAACTGAATGATATAACTGATTCAGTCAGAAGGCACAGACACCTCAATGCTAGAATGTCACCCGGTCATATGAGTTGACGATTGCCATATCGTGCCTGAAAGAATACTCCCCTCGTAAACGAGTGGAAAAGTCGTTTGATTTGTGGTCGAAATGCGAGGGCAAAACTCGAGTCTAGTGCGCTTCTTCTTAGCAAGCTGACTGGGAAATCGATTCCCACAAGACAGTTGAAGCAATCTGTATGTAGTTTTAAATTAATATTTACTGACTCACTGAATAACTATCAACAGGTAAAAACATTCCTTACGTTTACTTACAGGAAAGATCGTCATCCGATTTTAACTGGTAGTCCATCATGAGAAGATTTGTAACCGTATACTATTCAAGTTAGTTTCCCGTTAACTTTCTGCTATCTCTACCGAGTTCGAAAGAAACCCCGAAACGTAATTGAATGAGCCAGATGAAAAAAAATTCAGTTCCCACTTGCTAGACGCACTATCGCATTCTTAGCAAAGTTTATCTGAGTTCAAAATTTGCGATCGATTGTAATCAACTTTCAATTAATATTAATCAAATCTCTTACTTATTGGTAGCATTTTTAACGAATCAGTTAGGTTAAGTTTACTGGCCAAGTCGAAATCCGATCAGCTGAGTTGTAACATTGGCGTGGCATGATTTTCTGGTCTATCAAACGTATTGTCTGACCTACAAGGCAGTCGTTTGCAAAAAAATGTCCACCGATGGGAACGACATGACTGCCGCCGAACAGAAGTGACTTGATTACCCCGATGTCATTGGTTCCATAACTGCCAAACAAATGAGCCCCATGCAGCTGAAGCATCTAGAGAGCGCAATCTGATCCTTGCAGTACTGCTTCACATCTCTTAACCGAGTCAATTACTTGTCGCCATCGTAATTAAAAATAAACCGTGTTAACAGCTGTCGGTCTTCTCTTTCCACTGCGCTAAAGCTGTTTTTTAGCTCGAGATTGTTCATCGCTCACGGTTAGGCCGATAAATTTAACCACAATCATATCCTTCATATTTAGCACCCTCGATATGTGACTGCACGATTAGTGTTCTACCCCAGTGCATCCAATGAATGTAGCAGCCCACCAAAGTTACACATATATGACACGGCTGATCTTCGGTATTTCTATGAAATTACAGTCCATAAATGCAGCACACGAAGTTAGCACAGTTGCTTATGAAGATTCCGTCGCCTGTCCAGAGAAAACTGCTGAACTAAGTTACGGTTAGATGCTTGAAAAATTAGTCGCACAACCATCGTTACAATCTTCTTCATCTCTTCTCTTGCCACCTTTACTTATCACAGATAACAACTGACTTTTGCTCTAGGAAGCACTTTCCAAGATTCCAGGATTTAAACGCATTAATATCACAGTTATCGGCTTCCGCTTCTCTGGCTGGCGACGCTTGGATTCATCGCACGTAGTTTGTAAACTCAAGCTAAAGGAATTCAACACAAGCCCCGGTGATTTACTGACTTCCGTCAGCTCCACACTGAAAACACTGTTACCAACTGATTAACATACAGGAGGCAACCCATTGTGTAAAATTGAGTAATGAAACAAGCACTACCCGGTCGGAGATCACGCTAGTAGATTGGCACCTGAAGCCTACACCAGTGCTGGGTGGACTGAAGACAAACAGTGAACCGGATAACTGCAATCCGTCACAGCAATCTGAAAAGGTTCTTATCAAGCTGATCCGAACGGAATACCGCGCCGCACACGTGTTTCCTCTTCCACTTCACCGCACTAACTGGTCGCTTTCCTATCCCCTGGTGCTCGTATGCACAATTAAACCCCTCACTCTGGCAAACGGTCTGCAACACAGCCTCGGCAATATCTTGTATAACTCATCGTAGACTGAAGAAGGATGCAACCTCTGAACAGGCCACTCGCAAAGTGCACTCCGGAGGGTGTCCGAAAGTTCGATGAGCGACAGTTGCATGGCTGTGAGACGAAGCTGGAGATTCTCCATAGATCGTACTGGTATGACAGCACGACGCTCCGACGAATACGACCCAGTGTGTGCTGGCCTTTACGCAACAGTGTCAACTACAAGATGGCGAATGCGCTAGACACAATCAGCTCGGCTCCATAATATTTGCCTTTGTTCTCTTTCATATCAACCAGTAATTTGGTCGTCTGCCAGTCCGCTCACCCTCATGTCCATAAATCTGGCTCTTGGTAGTATGCTAACTTTTATTCAGCTTTGTCGATGCGCTTTTTACTGAAGGTCTTATTTGTTTCCTGTTATGAGACGGATCTAACGAAGCGCTCAGGACGCACCGCACCATACCGATTGATCAACCCAGTTTCAGGTGGTATGGTAGTGGGTGTTAGTATGGTTCCACTCAGCCAATCAGATTGCAGCCGTGCGGTAATACGCTATCTGGACCACTTCCTCGCGTGTGCTTCTGATGCTCCCCCATAATGTGATGTATTCTAACGTCCTGATTGCCATATATGACACTTTCACGTGATTCGCTCTGCATCTGTCTGCTATATATGGTCGTCTAGTCTGATTTGCCGTGCGGCCATGTAACGTTAGAGCCCTGTGACTTAATTCTGACCCGTTTATCTAGTAAGCGGTGCTGCCGCGTCTCTTCTCCCTTATCGCTTTTGAGCTAAACCACTGAGATTGTAATAAAAAAAACGATCCAATAGTTTCTGAGTCCAAATTTAAATCTTTGTTTCTCTTCCAGTTACATATGGTGTGTAATAACATACATTCTTATATTGAATCTCTTCTTGTCTCATAGTGTCAATATCTCTCTCCTTTCATACCGCTCATCATTGGAATGTATTTTTTTGTTTCTTAGACATAAGGGTTTCACTTTTACACTGGCCTACCAGCATTAGTCGGATGGACTAAGAATACATTCTCCTCGGTCCTACGGTTTGGGGTTTACACTGCACACGAGGTATATGAGTGGAATCATAGGTGATCCGGCACAAGCCGGATATACGTACACTGGCGTCCTTTGATTCCAGTCACTGTGACAGGTTAATCCGGAAACAGTTGCTGCCAACCGCCATCATCTAACATTCGCGCCTCATGAATCACATGAATAGACTGCTGCTTTCATGTTGATTATCCTTGACTCTCTGTTCTGATTCTTCTGTGTACATGTTTTGCGACGTTACGCTGTGTGTTTCCAGCACAAATACAACTACTTACTCAGTACGTTTTGAACAAAAGGTTTAACAGAGGTTTAGCAATCAATGTTTTTCGATCTGGTCTAGCAGCACTACATCAAGCGCTTACAAACAAAAATCTCTCAGTACAACATCTCCAAACTGTTATACAATCCAAGGAACATTATGGCTTATAAAATATACACAACTAGATGAGGTAAACTAAAACCGAATTTTATATTCATATTTTGCATAACACTGAGATATATTTGCAATTGTCTGCTTGTCATTGTTTACAGTCACCAGTGAAAAATGAACTAACGGTTGTTGGCCCCGGTTGTTCTGACAATGGTGCATTCCGAATTCCAATGGAATGTACTTACATACCAAATTTACTACGTCATATCTAACTTCAGAGTTGTTCATAACATATCTGGTATTTAATCGAGAAACAGATATCAGAGACCTGTCGATCATATATGTTACAAAATGACGATATATTCAGTAACTGCCAAGGTCATTTATTTTACAACTTATTCAACTAGAAATTTTAAAATCTACAACCATATCATCAAAAGACCAAAAAGCTGTTGAGGTGAACAAAACCTGGGAACTGAAGGATTTTTGTAATGGTTGTTCGTGGTATACAGTCATCAAGTAAGCAACGTGTCAGAACAGAGGTGTGGCTAATAATGACCAGTCCTAGATCTACTACAATGTTCTTTTCGTTTCTATGTAGATTCCAGACAGGTCCAAGTACACTAAGGTTATTTGAATAACAAGAGCAGCTGCACTCTGTCATCAACCCAAACTGTTCATCATACGATAGAGGCAATTATGCCTACACACTCACCGACCGGAATGTAACCGATCTTATTGTAAATGGTCGTTATATTCACATTCTGTCTTCCACGGAGCCCGCTATAGATCGGAAACCTCGCCTTAGCGATCACGTTTTCACACGATTTCCCTCTTTACCATCTCATGCCGAGTGATGTACAAACCAAAAATGAATGCCGTATTCTGTTCGTCTCGTTTCTTATAAATCTGATCTGACATCGTTTGTTCAGATTTCAGTGTGTATGACTTAACGTATCATAATCCCTTCGACTCAAGCTGGACCGCAGGTGCTGACCTCAACACAGTTCCAGCCAGGCGTGGTTCAACAGCATGCTTATGAACTTTACCTTCAGCTGACCCATTGTGGCATCAGACAAAATGGATAATCGGTTAGGCATCCTTCAGTCTGCCGTCTGTCGACCAGAGCGAAAAAGCAGATATCCATGTGTGCGAAAGCCAGCATAATAAGACTTCTTACTGTCCACATCTCAATACTGCTGTATAAATCTGGGTCACTTGTTTCTTTATTGAAGAATCTAACACAAACCATATTATCCTAGCAAAAGTGTTCTTCAGACAATAGTATTTATTGAGGTTGCTTACTGATGATCAGCGCTCCAGCAGCACCAATCAAATCGACATTGACTGTGTTATTTAAAGGTGTGTACTTCAGACGGTACTGAAATCATCCAACCTGGTTACAACCGGCAAACGTGCAGGATCGTTCTGGCTCACTGCAACTTAGTGTAGTGGTGATGTGCGATCGTGCTATACTACTCACATCACGACTAGTCAGTAGTGGAACAATAGTATATATATTTGACATTGAAGTATTCGCAGGAAAAATACAAGAAGAAACATCGGAGTGCAGCATCGCATGAAATGGTTCTTGGTACGTAAAGTAACGTAAAAGAACTGAGCATTGGCGTATGTGGCAACCGTGACGATCTGGGCCTAGTACCGTACGCAGATTAGTGTTTTTGTTTGTTGTCTTGTTGAAACGTATAACCAATATGTTGCTTTCCTGAACAGATAACCCTTGCGCCATCCGCGTTCTTGGCCCTAGTAGGCCGAGAGATTCTCGTCAGCTAACCGTAACCCCGGAGAGAGGTAACTCAGATTAACGGTGTAAAGTTGTTGATCAACCAGCAAGGTAGAACAACGCCTTAAGCATCGATTATTTACACAGACTCAGTTGTGTTGTTTGAACGTTCAGGGCACACACCAAGGACATGAAGCTGACGACTGATAACAACAACATTAACTCAATCGAAGCTGCATTTGTCTGCAACCACAGACTAGTCAAGCAACTTGTAGCCCCAGAAAGAGAATTCGACGAAACTAATTTCCAGAAAGGAAACGGATTGAAAAATAACAAAAACTAACGAGGCAAAAGAAGTCTTACTAATTTTGATACTAACAAATTTAGTCAAACAGACAGCGAACAGAACCAAACAAGGCGATTCAAACAGAAATTAGCAAACTGACTAGGACGATTGAGAGAACAGTGAAACAAACAGTAGATATTTGACCGCTAACACGTTTGGTCAACAATCATTATGTTAAAATCCAACTACTGGTCAAGCACGTTCGAATGTCTTAATCGAATATGCCATGTATAAGGTGAAAGATTGATCCAGAATCGGTTTGGTAATCTCGAAGTTCATCCTCGGCAAGCGTCACGTCCAGTCCAACTTGTTCAGTGGAAACAACGCACATGATAGATGAGGCAGATTTCATCTGCACTTATTCTCAAAGTATCCGACCTCATTCTGATCACATAAAAGCATTCGCACAAGGCATGATCCCATAAGCATCCATAAAATATCAGCAGTTACTAGGCCACACTAGCAGCTTTAATTCATCCACTCTCCTCAGTCTATCGCAATAAACTCCATGACTGAGATAGTCCCAGAGGAAAACTACAATCGTCTGAAGTCCGATGATTGTGATGACGATTTCAACAACTCTCCTCCACCGATTCATGGTTCACGGATGGTAGTATCGAGATAGTTGTGCACTGTGAGCCAATGATGTGGTGTGACACAATTTTGTTGAAAACAAACACGATCGTGAATTCCAAGTCAATCTAATGACCGACCATACACGGAATGAGTTAGTGTATAATCTTCAACTGTCATCACGGCATCTCCCAGTTCACACGAATAGCCACATTTCTTGTAACATGATCACTCCCACTAGCGGACACTGGAAAAATGATTTGAATCAATTGAATCAGGCAGTTTGTTCAAAAATAACTTAATCATCGATTAAGTCAAAGTACGCAGTGAGCTTCCGAAACTCGGAATGAGTAAGGTTGTTGAACCAGATGGGATATTCTCACTCAGTCTTACACATTTCGCGGATGCCCTATCTCAATCCTTGGATGTGTCGTTCACACGATATCCCCTCTCAAACTGCACTACTGTCTGCCAAACAATAACACGGATAATGCTAATATCTAAGACGGGATGTTGTAAATCATTGCAGTGAAGACGAGCGATCGTAGTATACTACTCATACCACTGCTATTCAGTAGTAGGACCAGAGCATAAATTTTGACATCGGACAAGCCGCAGGAAAAATGCAGGAAGGAAAATCAGAGTGCAACATTGCCGAAAATGGTCCCTGCTACTTAAAAGAACTGAGCATTGACGTCTGCGGCAACCGAGACGGTCTGGTTCCGAATACCGCGCGCAAATGAGTGGTTTTGTTTCTGGTCTTGTTTAAACGCTTAACCCATGTGTTGTTTTGTCGAATAAACAACCCTTGTGTCATCCGCGTTCTTGGATCACAACACTATGACCAGTAGCCTGTAAATGCACAGAGTTGAAAGTGTTCAGACAAACCATGGTCAAATGCATGGCCAGCCATTTGACTGCTAACAGTGCGTTAACGAAGTTCAAAATCGACACTGGAAGCTGTAGTTAATATTACCTATTCCATTTATGTCAACATCAAATGAAACAGCTAGACCATCGGTCAGGTTTTGTTTTCTAACATTATTGTGATATTTTCATCTGCGTAAACCGAACAAGATCGTTAACGATGTCGAATTAAACTTCACTAATCTACTGATTGATTACCACACCAATGGGACAATATCCGTGATTAAATAACACTCACTTGACAACCCAACGAAGCTACTTCGTCCACTTTGCTACCGTCAGTCAACATATGTGGGGTACTATGACCGGAAATAGCATGGATCATCAAATTTACATAAAGAACGAACATATGTGAGAATCCGGAAATATTATCACAGTTCCAGAATCATCCAAAACATTCACAAGGATTGGCGTTTAAGAATACACCCACATTGCAAACACATTGATTTGTGAGTCAACAAAACGAGAACGTGCATTGGTAAAGTGTGAGTTACCGCGCATTCAAAGTGTATTGATTATTCGTGAAATGGAGAAAGAAAAAGCAGCATTTAATGTCAATGACGATTGCGACTGGGTGTTGGACCAGGGATAATGATTGAACGAACAACAGAACACGGAGCCAACTTGATCTCCCCTTTCCATTGATAGGCTTACAAATGACCAGGCCTGTTGATTCACTCGTGCTACATGTGAGGTCAGCGGCGCAGTGCTCAACATAGTCGCTTCATGATAGAGTGATAGGAGTCCAACTCCCGACAGTGATGAGGATATGCAATGTTAGCATCCTTTAGCAAGCGCACATCTCGAGTGTGGTGCTTCATTTCGAAAGACGCTCACCGGAAAGCCTATGAGAATGCGAACGCGGAGAACAACAGTGAGTGTTGCTCACTTTATATGGACGTACAAGTGCTGTCTTTGGGACAACCAAATTTCATTGATTAAATTTTGTAACATTTTGGGAATTGAACGTGAGTTGAGATCCGTCGAACTACCGTGATATCATTACCTTGTGTCTGACCTTCGTCCGCTTAAAAGTTGTCTCCGTATTCCCGCCGTATGTTATGCAGGATAGAGTGACCAGCAGGCAAGCATATCATTCCAGGGCTATTCGCTAATGTCACCGTGGGCTTGCTGCCTCATCGCTTTGGTACCGACTGACATGATCGACTGTCGTTTTGTTGCAATTCCAACGGAGTCTGTCACGGATTACCGGAACCATCGATGTAATCATGACTGGTGAAAAGTGTCAATTGTTGTACAACAAACAGACGACCTGAGAGGGAAAGTGTGTTAAATTTACACATTTTGCTCACAATGATTTGGTAAGTGTGTTTGCCGAACCGTCGCAGAAATTAGAGTAACTAACGTCGTATTTCCTACACTGAATTCACTAGACAGTTTATTCTAGGTTGCACCTCACCTTGGAGCTAAGTGTATGCTGTGCCCCAGGTTGCATATGTGAACCCGACAGATTCAACTTTTCCGAATGCTGTCTCTCTGACGTTCATAAGCAGCTTACTTCGTTTCCGAATGATGAATGCCTCAGTAGGTGGTGGCTGACTAATTCTCGAAGATAAAACCCTACCAATGTGAGTAATTCTGCAACAGACATCCATCTTTCCCGATGGGGTTCCATGATGGAATTGCATTTCCTTGAGAACTGTTATTACAGCTGGGATATCACTGTCATCGCATTTCGACGCCAACTGCGAGCACGTGCTTATGGGTTATTCTGTATAATTAATCTGATCATTGCTTTCACATCAGAGGCCCTGCCTAGTTTCGGCATTTTAATCTACTCTATAATCTACGGTATGAATAGAAATTGATTCTCGACATGTTAGTACGTCATGCTTCCACGTCTTCTTTGCCAACTGTGACGTGTTGAAACTAGTTCATGGGAACCAGTACAACTGGACTCAGTAAAGTGGACCCATTGAGCAAGACGGTTGTCCAACATCACAATTTCTCATCTTACAGAAACGAATGAGTATGTTAGTGTTATGCCTGTTCATTCTAAGCGTGTGTGGGCCAGTGAAACAAATTCGATTTTACGCATGTAATTACCGTTTTGTATGGCAGATTTCAATCGCTCTTCATACAACTTGTAAATTGTTTTATCTGTGAAATCGGCTTTTTCATGATCTAGCGGTTTATGAAAATATGAGTGATATATCATTCAACTGGAAAAATATTGTTTTCTCAATTTGTCCGTTTTGTTTCTATGTCGTGTCTCGTCCCCTAGCCTGTTGTCAATCTGATGGTTTATGTGTTTATGTTGGTTATGGTTGGCTGTTGGCCGATTTGTCCAAAGCACTGAGTTGTTAGATCTGTCATATAGTGGTTAGCCCTCGTGCGTTCGAGCCCAGATGTGCCACAATGTTAGGTAAACTGCGACTACAGAATTTAACCATATTCTTAGATAGGTGACTATAATTTTGCACTCCTCGTTTTTGGACGCTCTAGTCTTTAATCCTGTGTAGTAATTCTAACATCCGGGACAGCCGTTTGCAGAGCACGATGCGCCATAATTTCGGATCCAACGAGCATATCCGTAAGACTACAATCAACCGTCAGTGCCCTGATCACTATGATGCTGTCAATCCATCAACTGCCCTGTACGCTCCACATAGCTTGAAACATAATGTATTTCAAACAACACTGTTTCACAATGTCAAACTAATTGCGTTATGCATTGCTATCTATAAAGATACATATAACTCAGAATAAGGTCGTAACTGTACACAACTCGCGGTCAAATGTAAGATTAAGCTCGAGGTAGTTCATCACCTGTTATTCGCCTCACGAGTTCGATCACTACAGTATGATTTCCGTTCATCACAACAAGTGGAAACAGCCAACAGACAGAGGTCGCCACGTTAGCTGCTCCTTAGAATTTGGGATGGTTAACGCCATCCTGGACTTTCCTGTAGAAAAAGGTGTTAAAATCAACAAAAACGTAATTACAGATTTATTTCAACCATTTTCCACTGTCGTTTACAGTAAATAAAACGAAACCCACAGAAAATCAACTTCCGAATGTTTTTTCCCCGGTGTGATCCTGGGTATCCTCTTAGTCATTTTTTTCCGCATAACCGTATGAGTTCAGTTGATCAATGGACTGGTAACGAAAGTAAAATGTAGTAGTTTCCGAGAGGTCCGCATCTCGCTACATAGAACTACATAGTCAACAGTGAGTAGGTTGAAATGTGAGAATGCATCTGCAGTATCTGAGCCAAGACAGAAAATGATCCATATGACGAACTTTGTACCTGAAACCAGAATCGACAGAATTTACCTGCTGAGAAAGGGTATTCCATGCTTTACAGGCACATGCACTCCAGTCGACTGTGCTGTATTCAGGTATAAGAAGGTGACCTTTCAGAGACCGCTCAATCGTTTCATAGTAAGTGCCGATACTTCAGATGTTTCGGATGGTTGATTAAGCTGTAAGCGTGGTAGTATACCTCTGACCATCAGTTACGTTACTATTGATTGTGAAACACAATAAAGGTTGGTATGGTTGAAAATTACCAGGTCATGTATGTCTTTATAAATACACTGGGTTGAGTGTTTCTACAAGATGAAACTATTACAAGGAAAGCATTTTCACAACATAAAATTCATGACTAGGACGCACACTTTACTTTCAGAGAAAAACTGTACGAAGTGCGTTCGTTGGTTTCGCTGCAGTCTGTTGGGTACATTTGTCGTTCTATGTTTGGTGCGATGCCCGATGCTGAATTCGTCCAGGTACGTTCGTCTTGTTTCTAGAAGTTTAGTCCCAAGTTTGTTTTAATTTGCCATTCTATTGCTGTGGTGATCCAGTCGAACAAATGACAAGCAAACAAGGATGTGGCAACGTTAGAAAACCATAAGGATCAAAATTACTACTGAGTAAAATGGAACCACTCACACTGAAGGTGATTTCATCTCGGTTGAATAAACTACAACGTACGAAAATAAGATTGTGCCAGAGGGTAGAATCGGACGTTGTCGGATAAAGAATACCACGCGCAACGTAGGAAGCAAAACGTTGGATGTTAAAAGGTCTGTAGAAATGCCGAACTAAAATATATCACCGTGTACTTCATTTATCAGTCAACAATTCAGCGAGAAATGAGAAACAAGGGACGGTACGTTAAGACTTCCGTTTATTGTCACGATAACCGGTAAAATTTAAAAGAATGTGTATGATTTTAAATGAAGGTGGGGATGATTTTACTAAAAGGATGTGTACAAGCATATGCTAACAAAATATAGAAGGTCGCGGTTAATTATAGGTATCACAGAACTCTCTCAGCAGAGTGCTTGTGGATTGAATTCGTGGAGAAAGGACGATGGAAAGACGAAAACTAAACGTTTGATAACTTTATCACACATCAGAGTCTGCCAGTGTGCAGACCGTCCTCTGCGTGTTGTGCGGTGTTCCGCAGTACAACGGGTCTGAGCTACAAGTGGGTGTGATACAGCCGGGTATGGGGAAGAGTTCATTGTTGTCAGCGTCAGATCAGGTAGGTTTACCCTTTATTTTGTGTAGGCAAGTTTCAGTCGCCAACAGACGCAGATTCGTTTCGTTCAGACCGTTCAAAACTAGCAATTTTCGTCAACCTTAACGACCTTGAAGGGACCTAGAGGTCTATTGACAGCATTTTGGCGCATGAGCACAAATTTACAGGTTAGTGAATCCAGGGATCTTTATTGTCATCCACATTGCTGACGAGTCAGTACAAACCGAACTTTGGGAATGTGCTGAGGTAAAAGCGAATTGTAACGTGTAGCCGGTTACAGGGTTGTTGGAGGTTGAATCAACTCTCCAGAGAGATATAAGGTAGTGCCGTAAACTATTCCACAAGTAGTACAACCAACGTCCTCGTTAACGGTCTATCGGATCCTACGAATAGTAAGTGGCAGATGCTCACTCTAGTTTATCCAGTCAAACTGGGCGGTTGTCGATGCCTTCAGCGGCCAATGAAAATGTTGAACCAGTGCATGGCACACGGTTAGTAAGCCGTCGTCGTAATAGAGGAACAACCAAGTAATTGTATAAAGTTACCAAAAAGAGCAGACTGGATTTGGGTGGCTTCATCAGTGACGATTGTGTGTGGTATGCGAAAACTAGCAATCAAACGTTGCAAGAAAGTTCTGGCAGCTGTCGCTTTAATGCATTCCCATAAGGTAAAGTAATCGGCCAATGGATACAGCAGTGGATGGTGCTGAGTTTATGAGTATAATCAGTGAAGGGGGGTAGTGGACCAATGATGTTAAGGTAGACACGTAAGAAACGGGCATCGGGTTGAGAGAATGTACCAAGTGGAGTGACTCTATTTCTGTACGCTCTACTTGTTTTAAAATTCGATACAATGTTGGGACCAAGAGCGAAAGTCTTTGTTCATATTGGGCCAAACAAATTTTGTGCAATCAACTTCAGCATACAACTTCAACCAAGGTGAAACAGACAATGGAAATGACAAGAAATTTTACGTCGATAGGATCCACTGACAAAGGGGTTAAGTGCATTGGTGGAAATATCATACAGCATGCTACCAACTTGGGTCAGCAGAAGAACGTTAGACATTTTCGAGGAATAACAATTTACAACATAATTAATTTCTTCAGTGCACTGTTGGCTGAAGTCGTTAATTTAAAACATGGTGATTATTGGAATATGTTAAATTCTGGTCGCGATGACGCATCGACTACGATGATTGTGTCATCTTAAAGGCGTTGGATGTTCGTGGTCAATGGGGAAATGTAATCCAACCATCTGATTTCACGAAAAAGATACCGACCGAGTTTGGCCTAGGAGGAGATGGTTAAAAGTTTGTGACCGGTTTGAACAGCAAAATGTCGGCCTTTCATAAGATATCCGACGGGGTGGATAACCAAACAAATAACGAGCAATGCACTTCCCGAGATCATCAAATTCGTATTGCAGTAAAGATGAGCGATCGTAACATACTACTCATAACACTGCTATTTAATTGTAGGAGCAAAACATATATTGTGACATTGTACAAGCCGCAGGAAAAATGGTGGAAGAAAAATCAGAGTGCAACATCGCCCAAAATGGTCCCTGCCACTTAAAAGAACTGCGCATTGACGTCTGCGGCAACGGAGATGGTCTAGGTCCGAATACTGCGTGCAAATGAGTGATTTTGTTTCTGGTCTTGTTTAAACGGTTAACCCATGTGTTGTTTTGTCGAATAAACAACCCTTGTGCCATCCGCGTTCTCGGATCACAACAATTGGTGCCGTGACCAGGATTGGAGGATGAAGATCCCATGCCCGCAGCCGTTCGAGGATGGGGACGTCCGGAGCTTCCTGGAGGACTTCAAGAACGTGGCGGAGACGGTCGGAGTGAAGACCGACCGGGCGAAACTGGCGGCCCTGCGGATGCTGCTCAAAGGCAAGGTGAAGGCGGTTCTGGAAGCTGCACGAAGGGGCCCCGCGAAGGAGGCGCTGATCGCCGGGTTCGGCAGCCCAGCCGATTGCCAGGAGGCGACGCTCCTGTGTTTGCCGTGTCACTGTGGGCAGCGTTTTCAAGAGCCTTGCCACATTTGGACCAGGATTCGGAATAACGCATGCTGACAGGTCAGTTCTCGGACGGAATGCCACCAGCGGTACGGGATCAGCTCAGGGTGGCTCTCATCGCACATCCGATGACGTTAGAACAGCTAGCTGATGCGGCTCGACAATTACTGGCAGACAACTCCCCGAAAGCCAGCGAGTTGAAGACGAGTGAACCAAGTGAACTGGATGATCTGCGAACCGCAGTGGAAAAGTTGACTCAAGAAGTGGCCGCTTTGAATATGAGGAGGGAGTAGAACCGTGGCGACGTCTGTTACAGATGCGGAAGACGTGGACACTGACGAAGATTTTGCCCGCGTGGCGAGAAAAAATCTAATGTAAATAAACGTTTCGCTGATTGATTTTTGTCTGTGAAGGGTGATCTGATAATAGGGGCGGTTGGTAAGATGGCTGATCAGGCGAGGATAGAAATCAATGGTAGCTCGGAGTGCTGTTCGATTGACACTGGGGC
>JTDE01002163.1:45630-67055 GCA_014338405.1 Paragonimus skrjabini miyazakii | reverse complement strand
CTACAATTGGGAACCAACTCTCTGAGCATCGCCTGCGGATCTCGCTAAGCCCAGTAATTTACTTGTTAAATTCTGACAATGGTTAACCAGGTCATAATGTGGTGGATTGTCAGACAGCAGGTGAGAGTATTCCAACTCTCGGTGGAATACCTCAACCCAGGGGGAAGGTGCGTTCAAAAACCCATAGCGAGCGGATGGAGGACGGCGTGGGCGACTGGACGGGTTATCGGTCGACCGGATCGGATCAACGAGTGAGACAAGGCAGGCAAAATAGGATGGACGACAAAATTGGATGCGCGATTATTCTAACACTCACAGAAATATCTCGACACTGCCGTGGAATACGGTCAAAGCCTACTGTGGATAGATGGAGGACAACACGAGCGACCGGACGAGCCATCGCTCTACGAAATCGGACCAACGGACGAAGAATGGTAGGCGAAAAAACTCCGGATATCGGCGCCGATCACACATAAACTGGGCAGAAGTGCGCACAACACACACGTAGCACACAATGCTAACTAGCGTGTTGGACAATAGAGTTCTTGCTTTATTGGACGCCTTTTTGCTACAATGGCGCCGTGCCTTTGAAAACAACGCAATGAATTTGCCATGACCAAGCCAATTTGCAGATGGAAACGTGGATGAGTGGCTGTTGGAATTTGAGGTGATTGCGGCGTGCAACGGAATGAAAAGCGAAACACAGCTTTTAAAGGCACTAAGAACGCTGCTCACCGGACGGGCAAAAGCAGGAGGCAAACAGGAGTCTGCCAGCACCCGACGGTGTCTGACGATCCCCAAACGAATGAGCCATTCATAGTATCGGTTGATGCAAGTGATATCGGAATCGGGGCAGTTCGTTCACAACCATCGGGGACAATTGAGTATGCCAGCCAAATACTGACGGAAGCAGAGAATAAATATCCCACCTCGGAGAGAGAATACTTAGCTATCGTCTGGGCGCTGAAGAAGTGGAGGACCTATCTGATAGCGACCACCTTTCATGTTGAGACCGACCACAAACCCCTGATCTGGCTGAAGACGGCGAAGGATCCACGTGGACGACTGGCACGCTGGGCACTTCGACTACAAGAGTTCAACTTTACCATCAGACATGTCAACGGCACGAACAATGAGATAGGTACCTGGTCTATTGTCACGACCGATACAGGAAATCGAGCTGCCATCTGAAGCCATATCCATGGACGCAGTATTGGTTGCCGATAAAGACAACTTGGCCAATCAGCAGCAAGACCCTCAAGTAAGCGAAATACTAGAAAATCTGCTGGTAGGTACCAAACTCAAGACGTTGACATCAAGACTGAGCAAACTGCTACAGATCTGGAACCGGCTACACCTGGAGGACGGTCAATTAGTCGTCGATGTGGAGGTGCAGCGGGGGCTTCGACCTCCGAAATTGCCATTTATTCCAGTGGACCAGAGGGAACGTGTGATTCGACTAACACACATAGATGTTCACATGAGATTAGAACGCGCGTACGGAGACCAGGTGAAAGCGAGAGACTACAGTCGACCGGAAACATCTGGACCCGGCGTAGGAAAATTTAGAACGTGGTGGAATGGACCATTTACCATCACGAACCGTAAGAATACGAGTTTCCAAATCAACCAAGGTCCTCATGGGCGATGGGTCAATGGTGTACAACTGGCACCCTGACACAATCGCGAAATGTTCCTTAAAGGAGGGGCGAGTGTTGTGGACTGTCAAGCAGGATGTGCGAGTATTCCAACTCTCGGTGGAATACCTCAACGCAGGGGGAAGGTGTGTTCAAAAACCCATAGCGAGCGGATAGAGGACGGCGTGGGCGACTGGACGAGTCATCGGTCGACCGGATCGGATCAACGGGCGAGACAAGGCAGGCAAAATAGGATGGACGACAAAAGCGGATGCGCGATTATTCTAACACTCACAGGAATATCTCGACATCGCCGTGGAATACGGTCAAAGCCTACTGTGGATAGATGGAGGACAACACGAGCGACCGGACGAGCCATCGCTCAACGAAGTCAGACCAACGGACGAGGAATTGCAGATGGAAAACCTCCCGATAGACGGCGCCGATCACACACATAAACGGGGCAGAAGTGCACACGACGTGCGAGCGGAAACCGGGGGGGCGTTGTGGACTGGAATTGTGATTCAAAATCGCGATCGCACGCGTAGCATGCTAACTAGCATGTTGAACAATAAAGTTTGTGCTTTACTGGACGCCTTTTCGCTACAATATTATGTGGGTTTGAAAACCCAATTCATGAAATCTTACAACTTTACAGTATCGTTTACTCGTGGTCGCTTCGTTTTGATAATAATTTGTTAAGTTATTGAATTATACTTAAGTTATATTAGACTGAACCTCATCCACTCTGGATCACAGTCGGTACATTCGGACAAGGTATTTGGCCAGCAGTACACTCCAGTTTCGTCCTTATTTGAGCTCATCAGGTGCACTAACGTCCACGACTTCAAACTAACAGAGAAGTCCCTGTTTGCGGGGTTTATCAACTGAACTTAACATAGTAGATACTGTGTTTCGAATCAAGACGATTGGGCAAGCTGAACACTATTCAAAGAAGTTTGTGATTGTGCGTTTAGATATGATTGATCGGTCACGCCTTGTTTGAAGTTACTGGCGTTGTCGTTAACACGCTGGAGGGCCAGAGTGTAAATTCCAGTAAGAACAAAATTCGAGTTTAGTGCTTCCGTGCGAAGTGAGCTGGTAGAAAGACCTATTTGAGTATGAAGGCTGCTATCAAGTGCAGGTAATGTTCAATTTGAAAGAAGTCATTAATCTACATTTTTGGCACTTGGGTAGATTTGGTCAGAAGAATGTTCATTTTTTCGTTATTTCTCTCTTTTTAACCCGGTCTCGTCTTAGTGCCAATGTAGCTTTTGTAGAGCTTATGACTTTGATTGAATTACGATTCTGATCCGTGGATCTTGGACCGGTGGCCACAATTTGTAAAAATGAAACTGAGGGTAGCCGCTATCTATAAGACTGTTTTTTCTCATCAGCTAATCTCGATTTAATCTGGGGCTTGGCTAATTCCGAGATAAAAAAATATTGAGTAAAACTGAACATTACTCAAAACCTATAGCAGTTTTCACATTTTCATAGGCTTGTCTGTCTGTTTCTTCCAAAAGGAATCGCTAACTTCGAGTTCCGTTCATGCCACAACATGAACTAGGAGTCTAGTCCCGCTTTTGTGTGGCAACCATGGTGACCACTGTGTCATGAAATTTGAATTAGGCATGGCCGAACTGTCAGACCAAACGCTCGGCTACATTCACTTGTGAGTCATGTCCACAAATGCGCCGTTTTATATGCAATGCTTCAGCCATGTCTCATGTGAGACCAATGACGGAATGGTCAACGCGGTTGTCTCATGAAATCGCGGTTGGAATGCAAACTTAGACCGTGACAAGAATTTGCATCATCGATGGGCTCTGATAAGAATGAAACTCGAGTCTATTTCCTCGATTCGAAAGGAGCTTGCTGTAAAGTGCATAAGAATGTGACAGCTGCGATCATTCGTAGTTGGTGTTCGCTTCATACCCTCCAAACCGCTCTCTACTTATCAGTAATTCCAGATGGACTTTTGGTGGATCAAAAATAACCGTCTCGCAGATAATTTTGATGGCATTTGGACATTCTGACTTTCATCTCGATGGGTGGGTTTTAAGATGCTCTTCAATGTCTTTTGACGTCCTCTCGTTTTCCAATTTTTTATCCATCGAATATTCCCTTAGAGTGTCTTCAAATGCTCCATTTCAGCTAATTGGCCTGCTGACCGTCGCGTTGGGTATTTGGGTTGTGGTGGACGACCAATCATTTTTCGAGACTGTGGCATTTTTCTCCAAAACTCAATCGACTGCACTCCAGTTATATGGGGACACAGAGCTGGTTCGCGTTTGTGCCTGGGTGCTCATCGCTATCGGTGCACTGGTCTTCATTCTGTCATTCTGTGGCTGTTGGGGAGTGGTCAGTGAAAGCCGTTGTCTGCTGATTGTGGTGAGTTCATGCACGCGTCATTCAAAGTCAACCCTAAAACTAAAACACCATTATTCTGTTAGTAACTTTTAACCGATAATCTGAGACACAGTTTAAATTCTTGGAACAGCCGTGCACGTGGGTAAATTATATCACACCGAATTGTTTAGGACAGATATATTACAACTCAGTGCCACTTGGTAAAGGTTGCATCAACTTCGTCCAAACTTCAAGCAGCATTTATGCCTTGTGACAACGAAACGCAAACTCTTATATGCAAAGGACATTAATGATTTTGACACAGCGGAAGTTGCACATTCTTACTATACAATAAATCCTTGACCATTAAACTCTTATAAGCAGTCAAAGGTAATATTTACATCTAAACGTCTTAGTCAGGATGCCTCATCATACTGCTGTCCAGCATTATCTTCAACAAAAAAAGTCCAAACAAAATATCAAAATATTCCTTGAATAGAAAGTGTTGATATTGCAAACAACTTGACCATTTACGAATTGCCGTTTGGGGTGCCCACCACTTTGAATGTTATTTTATTGGGCTCGAGGTCTCTTCTAGACGGTAAGCTGACTAATGTGTAATATGAAATGGCATTGATTTACTTAGACCCTCTGTCAGACCGAGTTGATCTGAAAAGAAGTGAACTTCGTTCACGTGGACAGCAAGGCAGTTTGTGTATGCACAATAAGAACATCCGGATATACCATCAGTTGTTGGGTTATGTAATCTATACATTATGGTATTGGTATGTTCGCTAGCTTGACATTTAATTTGCAAGTGTTTGGACACTAAGCGAGAATTTAACATGTTGGACATTAAGTATTGATACCGCTAACGTCAGTACGATATCATGATATAGTCAAGCATTGATATCATCATCATCATCATCATCATCATCATCATCATCATCATCATCATCAATATCATCGTTGGTTCTCGCTTATGCTTAGCATGAACATTTAAGTCAGAAACAGTTTTTTGAGCAACGTATCTCTCGAGCACATTTCGTCGCATCTCGTCAGATACATACTGCAGTCTGCAGGTCTATATAACACAGTTCTGAAGCCAAACAACGAAATCAATAATCTCTCTCACACACACACATCAGTGCGAATTATTTACCAGGGCAATCTGATATTGATGAACAAGTTTTTTGGCACGTGAATAGGTGGCTTCCATTGGTTAATTGGCACTACTTCTGTAACATGCAAGCATACCGTTTCTACTCTGAATGTCTATTATACCTGCGGACCAAGTTTGGGGCAACGTGGAGACACTGGGAGACACTGTCCTTCCAAAGGAGGGGTTCTAACAACAGTCCTGTAAAAGGAGGCAACACGAACAAAGATGTGCCAGTGGTCCGGTAAGCCATGCACACGACTTACACAAACTAAAACTAAAACGGCGTCAACAACACGACAGCACGCCCTGTTATGCACTTCAAATTCAACCCATGCGCGCTAGCTGGTTTCGACTGCACGTTACAGCTTCCACAAATCGGAGAAGTCTGCGTAACGTAGTCATTAACGGTTCGAAAAACTGTGAGAGCTAGTTTTGAGCTAATCGACATACTCGGCAGTTTGAACTGTAACAGCAAACATATGACCAATATAGACATAGTTGCTTTGTTCACAAATGTTTCGCTAATACAATCGAGCCATATAATTGGTCAATATGTCGATTCAAATCACTTGAACCTACAGCTGAGTTGGAGCGCCTTCTGGTACGTCAAGTTCTATGTTCAGAAAACCGGCTATACGCAAATTGATGGTGTTGCCATGGTCATTTGACTCGGCTCTATCCAAGTCGATATTTTCGTTACTCAGTTTGACCAGGACGAAGGCGTCGTCATCAGTCCAGCCCATTTTCACCGACGTTGTGGAGACCCTATTCTACAATCCACCGACACCAAGGAGATAACACCAAGTAGACTCGACTCAATGAACCATTTGAATTCCAAAGTTAGCCTTACCACTGAACACAAACATGTTGATACCTTGGCGTTTTTGGATATTTTTAATGGAGCATCCTAATACCGGTACTCTACTGCGGTCCGTTCACCTCAACCACACAGAGCAGTGCCTGGACTTCCACAGTTTTGTGCCGCTCCCATACAAACACGTTCCAGTGGGAGCACTGTTTTGTCGTGCAAGATGAATCTGTTTGAGAGTAACATTGATCATTTTTTAGAATCGTGCCCAAAGAAAATGGCTATTCATCAGTATTTGTTGAGAAATTCGGTAGGCAAAAGTTGCAGCGATGGCCTCAACAAACCCCAAACTGACCATCTACTTTTGATCATATTACAACGGTGATGAAATTACTACTCTGTTGAAAAGCCGTCTCGAGGAGGCTATGGGACACACATTCTATGCAGCCCAACTGGTCATGCTGTTCACCAGTACTCGGGTCCACCACTGAAAACATCGCTTCCGCTCAATGTCAAACCTTACATCACTTGTGAATTTTCATGTGAGTGCCGAGTCGCTTACCTAGGCAAAACGGGGTGGCATTTACACTATCAGCTCAGTGAACATTGTGATTTGGGTCCATAAAACGGTCATGGATATCACGATGTCAAACTCAGGTCAGAATGTGACAAGTCACAAGGCACCGACTTCATCGATCACCCTACACTTGTTGACATGCTGATTCCAATTAAATCCGGGGGAGGCCTTTCGAATACGTTATGCGGCAAAACATCGCAAGCCTCACCGGTTCTCGGAAGCAGCACCAATTAAAAAATGGAAGCCACCACTCTAGGTATCAAAAAACCTATGCATCAGTACCAGATTACCCTAGTAAAAGGATGCGCATTGATGTGTTTGTGTGTGTGTGTGATTATTCATTTTGTTGTTTGGTTTCACAATGTCCATTGAACTTTACTATATAAACCTACAGACTGCAGTATGTACCTGATGAGATGCGGCGAAATGTGCTCGAAAGATGCGTTGTTCAAAAAGCAGTTTCTGACTTGGTTCAAATTTGTTACGGAAAGAAGTTGATTTTCTCATATGCTTTACAGTCATACAACCATAAAAAAGCAAGCCCTAACCAAGAAAAAGGAGAAATAGGAAACGAGGTATAAGAAACTAACTGATAAAAATAACCACACCCATATTCAGACCTTTAACGTCAAGAATCCGGTAACTTGTAAACAGACCCCTGAGCTAAAATCAAATATAACGCTTTCGCTGTCCAACGTCACTCAGTGCACTCACATCACAGACAGTTTTACCAAAAACCATTTGCGCCACTGAGCAAAACCGCTCCTTGGACGATCACTACCGAATAAGTACTTCTTAACCTCTTCGTTGTTTTCCTGATGGTGCCACACGATGTTGATGATCGAACGTAGACTCGGTGGCCAAACACCTGAAGACAGTCCACGTCTTCTTTCCCGGATGACCAAGTTTCACAGTCTGGTAGTTTTGCTGTATATGCGACTATTCGTCTTCGGAGAGATGCCAAAGGCATCCTGAGTTAGCGAGCACCACCCTGGTCTTAGATGTGCGAGGTTCTATTCCATTCTTTACACCTACACCGCCGCCGGTAATGCAACTTTCAAGCTAAACAAACCGGTCATTGTCTTCCATAATTTCCTTAGTAAACATTAACTCTATTTAATCACAGCAGTTATGTAAGAGCAATTCACACTTGCAGGCTGCAAAGCGTACTCAGAAATATTTAACAGAGCGTGAACAGCGTCCAGCATTGTCTGTGCTCCTTGAAATTAGCCAAACATCAACATTTGATCATCAGCGTAGTCAAGATCAATCGGTCTTCCACCAAGTAGGAGGACCACGCCGGTATCCTGTGATTACTGCAGACAGCCCTTCAGTATTTCGTCAGTAACAAACTTAAACAAAGGTGGCCAAAGTGAACAGCCTTGATGAACGCCGATCCCTATGGCGAAACTGTCAGACAATTCACCGCAGACTCTAACTTAAACCGAAGTTTGGGAATAAAGCTCCGACAGTGTGTTCACATACTTATTCAGTGCATCCATGCGTCTAAGCGACTCTATAAGTGTAGATCGATCGACGGAATCGAAAGCACCTTTACAGTCTAGAAAAACAGCCATTGTTGACCTGCGGTATAAGCAATGACGTGCTCACATACTGTTGAACAACGTGGATAAGTATCACTTTCTGGGTTAAGAACCTTGTGATCACTCATGTCGCTGGTTAGAGACGCTATCCAACGTGGTAACATAAAATACTAGTCGATAGCATGCTTACAATAAGACAGTTGGCAACCTCCATGATAAACCCCCTCATTTGGATATGTTGCCGTCTTTGCTGCATTAAACAGTAACTAAACTTACGAGCTCCAATATGCCCATGCGACTACAAATCGTCGGTCATTGTAAAAACACTTCCGTTGTTTTGGGAAATTTGGATGTTGGTTGTTTTCTGTCCTCCCTATTCACCGGTTGGTTTGAGTTTATTCGCAATGAAAGTCTTATATGATTCCTTGGCTTATTCACTCAATACAAGCTACATTTTCGTCTTCAAGTTAGCCGTTATGAATAAACGCCTGTAAGCTTCAAGTTGGTAGCTCACTAACTCCTGTTCTTGAACCTTATTTTCACGATACTCTAGCTTCGAAGGAGATAGGGATATCGTTTCAGCATATCTTCTGGTTATCCAGCCTTGACTAACTATGGTACAAACACCTCTGCTCTCTGTTTCCTCTCGAGCTCAAAGCGAAGTTAAGCTGTGCGGATGGGATAGCGAGTGTGACACCAGCTGCGTACCGGTGTCATTTGGCTTCAGTGATCATGATAGGCTGTCGTCACACATGTTTGGCTTCCGTTTTATGTTAATTTAGCCCAAATAACAATGCTTTGGCTCAAACTTATCTGCAACAAAGGAAAGTGGCTTTCTGACTAATCGCCAATCTTATGACAATTACTTGAATAAAGAAGACTATTTATATATATTATAAGATTTGGATCCACAATAGCCCTCCATTATTTAACTGTTTATATATTGTCATTCCAGACCATTTAGACCATAATGAAAACTTCAAATTTCACTAACTAAAATGTTTGACAAGATAACTAACTATTCGGAATTTTACTTCCATTGCAGTACGCCACTTTGATGTCGTTTATCGTTTTGGTAGAAGTTATCTGCGTCATTCTGCTATTTGCATTGATGAGCGTAGTGAGTTTTTTTTGATATATCTTTCTGCTTTATCCACTACCATACCAAATTATACACATTCATATTGATCAATTTCATGTTTCAGCGCTTGTTTTGAAAGTTTTCTAGGCCGGAGTTATTTTTTATCCCTTGAAAAAATCATCATGTATGATAACCTGTGCTACAGCAGAATGTCACCTTTCCCTGGGGATGTGGACTGCCATCGTTCAATCTAGTCTTTGTGAACAAACATTCCGACCACTTTGATTTGTTTGTAAAAGTGTTCCTCTCTCTAAATGTTTGATCGAGTACGTTTTGAGCCTTAACTTGACAGGTTTGAACAGATTTCATCTACCTAACCCATCATATGTAATATCCCAGACTAAGCAGTTTTGAAACTACACTACTCTCTCAGCAAGAAACACCCGTCTGATAGCGCTAAAATGTTCCTTCAGAAAAGATGTTGTTTTTGGACAGAACATTTTCATATTGTGGAACCCGATCGATGTCAGTGGAACACCGTAAGAAAGATAAATTTATGTTGTAAGAACAATTGAAACAGATGTGACCTCGTGTTTGATGCTTTGGTCTGACAAAGACTGGTCTTAATGTCTTGACATGCCATAGACTCTTTAGATAGAAATACCCTTCACTTTCGGTCCGGTGTCATGAGTACGCAATCCTTGTGACTACTATTCAAAATCTCTTCAAGCTAAAGTAACGAAAACAAACAACAAAGTCGTCCACTTTACACTGTTCAGATTTAGTTGCTGCGTAACAACATTATTAGACCAGCGATAAAGTAAATGAGGTCAGTAACAATACACATTGATACGTAAGTAGTAATGTACCGGATATAGGAGTAATAAAACTGGATGACAAAATGTCCGAAACTGTCAAAATCCTGAGGATACAGGAGAAATAATGTGAATTGTTGTGAATCACTTATTGAATCAGCGGTAGATTGCAAACACGGCGAAGAGGTTGGGTTAATATGAAAATAGTCCTTAACATGTAATCCACTTGAAGTTACACATATCTTGGAATTGAAATTCTTCTCCGTAAGGCCGTGTACTGTTTGGCTAGTGTAACGGTGTCAATGCGGGATTTGTTTTTCAGGGTTCCGCGTAGCTTTGAGTAGTCATCTTTCTTGATGAGTCGCATAGGAGTGTGTGACAAAACCTGTGTAGTTTTCTCGGGAGCGTTTGTAACCATGACCCACGCCAAACAATGAACAAGGTAATGTGTTGGTGACACCGACACTGACGTTGGTGATACAATTTGGACCACTGACTATTTTGGGCGTTCCTTATCACACGCTGTTTCCGGCCTTGATCGAATCAGCATAGCGTCTTTTATAGTTCACATTATCCCTTGCAATGTGGGACAAAAGATTATCAGCGTCAGAACACGTTGCATATTGGATACGACGTGTCAGAGAGAGATAATTGACCTGAATGCGCAAATGACAAGTTCAACAAATTGATGAACATGTACGAACGAGTGCATTGGAAGTGTGATGATGGATTTATCATGATGATTTGGTTGACCTAGTAGCGACCTGTCATTTTCGGAGGAGGTCATTCGAATCTCTAAAATCACACGTTTTCAATCTTCTCTCTGTAGTCCCGTCCTTGTATTGTCTGCCTGCGGTTGAAACCAGCCACTGAGACAATACGATAATAAAACATGCGGCCTTTGTGCATTTAAACTATATTTTTTATTGCTAAGTGCAAAAAAGTGTCTCTTCTTCACGATTTTGTTGAACTTGTCTCATAAATAAAGATCCCCACCCGCAGATCTCAGCAGTTAGCTAATGGATGTTAGCTTGGTATAGATTCCACCAACTCAGACCGGCAAATAAGCAACCACACAAAAAACGTATACCAAACCTATCGGCAGGAACAGATCGTTCGCTTGGTTCAATGAACGAAACCATATTGCATCTCCGGTTAACTGTACAATCCCATGTGCATATGTCAGGTATAGACCATACTTCAACGTGCTACAGGGACATATTGTAGCGAAAAGGTGTCCAATAAAGCACGAACTCTAGTGTCCAACACGCTAGTTAGCATGCTACACGCGCGACCGCGATTTTGAATCACAACTCCAGTCCACAACACCCCCAGGTTTCCATTCGCGCGTCGTGTGCACTTCTGCCCGGTTTATGTGTGTGATCGGCGCCGTCTATCGGGAGTTTTTCCGCCTACTATTCTTCGTCCGTTGGTCTGACTTCGTTGTGCGATGGCTCGTCCGGTCGCTCGTGTTGTCCTCCATCTATCCACAGTAGGCTTTGACCGTATTCCACGGCGATGTCGAGATATTCCTGTGAGTGTTAGAATAATCGCGCATCCGCTTTTGTCGTCCATCCTATTTTGCCTGCCTTGTCTCGCCCGTTGATCCGATCCGGTCGACCGATGACTCGTCCAGTCGCCCACGCCGTCCTCCATCCGCTCGCTATGGGTTTTTGAACGCACCTTCCCCCTGCGTTGAGGTATTCCGCGGAGAGTTGGGATACTTGCACCCCCCACCTGACAGTCCACCACAATATGAATACTGTTCACCAACGTTTATGGACGCCCTTAGTGATACAAGTTGTGAACAATGTTCAACTTGAAGTGTTTGAACAGTCTGAGTTTGGTTTGATAAAGTTGACCTACTTATCCTTGTTGAATTCCTTTCAGCCCCCCCCCCCCCAAATAGTTTCTGTATGAGTTCAAAAAGTCTGTTTGTTCAAAAGAAGGTGTTTAACAAAAAAAGGTACTCGTACCTCATAAAGCGTTTTTTCAGTAGAAATATTTCTCTCTAGGGTTTCTTCCTGTAGGGAATGAGAGTGATGCCTAACGGAGATAACTTTGTGATCTGCCAGAATCATTTGTCACATCAGAATTAAAATGATTCTTATTTCAATTTGGACGTAATTTGCAACCAAGTCTGTCAGAACATGAAATCTCAAAACGGAAATTGCTGAAGTGAGGACCCAAGAATGAGAACCGGTGTCGATACTGGGCTTCCTAACCAAGTCAGGCTAATGAACGATGCCAACACACCGCGATAAATTTGGTCGTGCTCGCTGCCTCAGAGGTGTACATACATCTCACGTAAAATCGTCCACTTCCATCATCTCAGTGTTTTGACCACCATAATCCCCGAACTATAGTAGGTGATTCTTGACAAACATCTGGACGATTGAAAGACAGCACAGAGATTAAAACCAGCAAGTATCAGAGTGTGAGCGGATTAAACGAAATCACAATATTCTGCTGACAGAGTGTGCACTGTTGATAGTTTTTTGACTAAACGGTAGATAACAGAAGACTGAATCTCGAGACGGAAACGAGTGTGAATAAGTGAAAAATTGGCTGTAAACTGCAATTTTCCGGTAGGAATCTAGACACGTCATTATGTGTTTTTTGGTTTCCCACATCGTTTGTGGATCCTAAGATCACTTTATATAGGTGTATATTTTTTTTCACTACTGTGGCCTGGTTGTCCGATCGTTTCGTTTTACTCCATATGGATATATTCCTTAATTTTTAGTGATTGACTGTTGCCGTCGTGAGTGTAGATAGCCACATTATCGAGAACGATATGGGCAACTCAGTCAAAAAGATTGCTCGGATTTAGCTGCTTTGCTTTCTACAACAATAATTTGTCCTGAAAAGTCGTATATTCAGGGTGCGAAGAACTTCTGCTTTGTGTTGACGTAATCTCTTCTTAACATACGAGGCAAACGGGTTTCAGCAACCCAGCCTGCGCTCTTGGATGATATATCGATGTGGGTGTGCGATGATCGAAGTGCGCTGTTGTAAAGGTATAGCCTGCCTTGTGCAAGAATATTGTTTGTTCACCAAGTATTTTCTCTGAGTGCGGGAACTATGAGGATTGATGCCTCTGAAGTTGGTTTAGAATCGATCGTTTTACGTCACCACAGGCAACTCTGGCTCGTAGATCCTCGGGTGACCAGATCGTTTTGACTGCGTGAGTGCGGCCATTCTGGGTAACGCTAAAACCAACTTTGCTTGTTTAAGCTTGTTGGCCGGTGGTCGTCCACAACCTGATCTAGAAGAAATCTCATGTTAGAACCTCAGCAAATTGGTGGACCACGATTAGGAGAACGGGTCGGTAGTCCGACGACTTCACAGCATCTTTTAAGCTGTTTTACATTTGTGAGGTCTGCGCGGAAATCATGGAGGAACTTGAAGCGAACAGTTTGGGTACGTGATTGGTTATCTGTAAGACCGATTCGGACGGATGGTATGCTTCCATCAGTGGGTTTTTCCATGAGATGTGTTTGGTTCATTGCAAGCTACCGGTCGATCCAGTTCGAAGTCTCTTAGCCACTTCCACCATCCACCATTGTTTCGGTAGATCATAATACTGGCATGCGGTTGATTGCGGCCAATCCGTTCTTGAGAGTACTGTGATCTTACCAAACTCCTACGCCACTTACGCGAGGCGGTTTGTCCCATTTGTATCACACCTCGGTCAACTAAAGCCAGAACGGACTTGCAATAGATTGCCATCTAACCCGAACAATATTTGTCTGAGTTTGAAGACCGTGGTCGATTGATTAGTTTTGGTGTTTCAGCTTTGGCTTCGACCGCCACGACCATCATCTGGCCGTTCTTCGGATGGCTATCGTTCTGACACATAAGTGATGGCTTGTCTGACTTATACGGTCATTCGGATGACAACGGAATCCTGACCCCATGCCAATCCAAATGAGCCGCTCGTTCACGTACAGAACGAAGTCTGGTTTGCCTGACGCCGTGTCCGTGTGCGTCCACACCTATGCGCACCCGGTGTTTACCGCGTGCGTGTCAAATTGCGCCACCGTCAGCCTGGAAATTGAGTTTTGGCGAGCTAGTCTCGTTCAAGCTCCGTACCAAGCGGATCTATGTCATCTCATTTCGCAAGGTTCAACCAAGTCCTGTGTCTGTCAGTCTACCCATGTGCAAATTAGCTGTGTGAACCCGTTTGTCGTTGAAATCCGGAGATTCTTTTTGATACATCTTAACTTGACATCGAGACATGCCAAAGTTACATAGAGACATTTTAAATGAGTTATCGTATTTTATACATCACCAGACAAGAAATGCCACCCAGTTTTAACTTCGGCTTGTCGCTCGGTTTTGATCGTGGCTTGCAGAATGATTCTCTCGACTGTCTATTTTTTATAGTTGATCGATGGATCAACGACGCACATACAGACATATACACTGCGTTAAGCGCATCCGCCAGCGTATGGTCGCTCAGTTCGTATTTATTTGCAAGCTTACGTTCGATTTACGGTAAGGAATTTGTAGTCCAGCCAGCGCGACCATTGTACAAAAGATCGGAATGCGTTAGCGTTTTGTTTTGACGGGACACAATTAAGTTGAAACTGTTCCGCTTAGAAGTTTGTCGGTACCTGATTCCGATATTTGAAAACTGGTGGTTTGTAGACGGGTTGATTACAATCAGATATTCAACTAAAGAGTACTACGAATGAACTTTCGTAACTATTACCTATTACGTTTTGAATATACATCTAAACGTAATTGTTCTGTTCGCTTGACATTAATCAAAATATCCTTTTTTAATCATGAAGCTGCCAAACTAGCTGAACTGCGTACTCCAGGAGATTTTAGGTGCTTACGTTGTAGATTTACTAGACTGTGTACAAGCCTCAGTGGAACAGAGGTTAACTCAATTTCCTGTTTCAGATTACTTAGAAAATGCTCTTTTTCTCTAACTGTTAAACATACATTTCCGGATAGACACACACCTATTTTTTGAACAAAGAGCCGTAAACAGTCTGACTTAGCATGTTTCGGATGTCCATATTGTCACACCCAGCTTTAAGCTCACGTGGTTGCCAGTGAGATTTGTTTTTAAGGCGATCGATAATGGGCTTTTCCCGTAGTTCAGTCGTATAGTTCATTCACCCGTTTATTTTATTCTCAAATACCTTTGTGAAGTTCAACGAATGGACTATCCCAGCTTGACCATTTTTCATTCGGAAGAAGACGCAATATAAGCGATCTGATTGAAACTTTCAGAATCTTGAAGAGGCTCTCAGTGTCACGAAAGTATCTGTTGGTTCCCAGAGGATATTCTTCTCTCTGAGAGCATGAGATGAACTTTGCTAAGAAGTGAGCCAGAATGAATATTCGTACACGGTTTTCCTCATGTATGCTAGCAAACTCATAGAATAACCTACCGTTCACAGTAGTGGCATACACCACAGTAACTAACTTTGACTATCGACTTGATAAGTGTTGATTAGTAGTGTTTCCGGAAAAGATGTAAGGCCTCTCTGTACCAGCAAAGCACGTGGTTTTCATTCCCCATCTTTCCATCCTTCTTAATATTTAACATATTTGACTGCTTGCATGTATCTGTGATTCTGTATCAGTAGTCTAACTCTTTGTCTTGATTTTATCTCTCTCTTCTTTCTGTTTTCCATATTCAATCTTCCCACCATCACACTGGAGTCATTTATTTTCCTTTGGGACGCAAGCCATCTTCTGGCAGTTATAGGTCTAAGTAAAGTTTATGGTAGCGGTAGCCTTACTGTTAAACCTGTATACCTTCAATGAACACGTCAAATTAACTAACGGCTTTGCAGTCATACGTCAACTGTGTCGGTGGAATTCTCTTAATCAAACTGAAATGAAGCATTGACCTTTTCCAATTGTTGCAGAATTGTAGGATCGTTGAAGTGACAAGTGCAAGAAACTGGAAGTCGTTGATACTCGCCGAAAGTCCTATGAACGCAACTGAACTGGTTTATTCTAAACCAAAAAATGTTCTATATGCATCGTGGGTAATTCAACCGATGTTTACACATCGTTGTCTACAAACACGTGCACTGGTATCCAGTCAGCAGGTTTGCGTTAATAACCAGCTGATAGGTCTCCACATTTGATCTATATCAGCTAAAACACGGCAGTTGATGAAGGATACAAATGACGAGGACTGACTAAGATCTATAGCCGACTAAACGTGAAAATATTGGACAATCAAAACGACGCTTAGATTGCCTACTCATCTTATACGCGGAACAAGAACAGGAATTTCCAACCGGTCACGTGATTGATGTTTAGACATGCTTTCACAACCAATAGATGCGATCCCTTCTAATGCATGCAGTCGTGTGGTTAGATTTAAGTACGAGTGAATTCGTAAGCCGAGTGGTTGAATAGTCGTTGCGCAGCTTGAAGTCATCAAACTACTTGATCAGAACCACTTTGTTAATCATAATTCCGTTATACCGTCTTTGATACACAAACTACTTATTAAGGATGGAAAACTCACTACCTTGGCGAGAAGCATTTGAACAGATGGGCTGTGAGGCGGCGAGTGCGTCTCATCATCCGTGCCCCAGTAGTAACACTGGACAAATTCGATGGCTCATAGGATAGCGTGATAATGTTGAAGGGAAAATTCGGGGGGGAATGGATTACCTAATATATCTCTTGAGTAAACCACTGTGCATCTCAAGCGATATATACCATAATCTTAGAGTTGGTATTGAACGAGTTGACGTTAAGCAACACGGTCAGCAAGCATAGGGATTGGCATCATCCGTTTCAGGATCGACCTGTTACAGTAACTGAAGTCAGCTGAGGCCTATATGCTTGTACTGTTGTAACGGGGCTTCAGCTGCACCATTTGTGAATTTATCCGTCCACCTCATACTGGTATACGTCCAGAGAGAAGCAGGTGAACAGGTTGGGATCTTGCTCAGTAGTCTCAACATCACAACATCACAAGGTCACACGTGCAGGCCTCTCGGAAAAAACCAGATACCGGCGCACCTCGGGTACCGAAGTATTTTTCTAACGCTTAACAAACTACTGTGCATGTAAAGAGGTGAGTTCCAAATGCATATCACGCCGCATTTTATGCGGTACACAGCCCAGTTTAAACCATATAGTGCATTAGGAATCTGATGGGATAGGGTGAAAGTATTCCTATAAAAACTCGCTCAAAATTATCTCCTGAAGTGTTTTTCAATAAAATTTGTTCCACATTCATGCTCAAGCTAAGCGGTTTTCCATCCGCAGATTAGAAGGCAATTTGGGGATATTATGGGAAACAGTGATAGTGATCAAGATTGGATTATATGCTGAGAATATAAAAATCGATGCGATCAGAGTTTCAGTGTGAAATCCAGTATGTAAGACTCACCGTGATACCTATATATAACAAAGTCCAACAGCAGTCCTCGATAAGTGTTCATTAGTGAGGCAGCATTAGACTTGTGTTAGGGCGTCCATTCTGTTACCGTCCCAAACCACCTCCATCCTAAGAAAGAAAAAATACGGTTGACTCAGTCCTAACAAGCAGAACTGTGAAGAGCGGACGAGACATTTTATGCCGCTATGCCCATTCGTGACCTTAACTCTTTTCTTTCGGTAACTGTTCTCTTTGATGTCTTGGGAACGCTTGGTCATTATGCGCCATGTAAATACCTTGTAGTTGTCGCCTTTGTTGCACACGTGTTCGGGCGGAACAAAACAGTTTCCTTTGTACGCGACTTTTGGCTTGTCTTGGGAACCAAATCACGGGACAGTTGCGGCATTTTCGGGACCGAGATTTCCGTGTTAGTTAGTACCGGGACGAGAACCCGATTTGTATCAAGCACACCACTATCTCCAGGACGAACCCGCGTATCGTTTAGGAGGGTTTACAACAACTTGCAAGTTCGAAACGTTGAACATGACGTCGTTCGGATAGCGGGCGTATCAAACACCGAAATAAGCCAGCAAGTCTTGGGAGGTACTAGAGTAGTTCCACTTGTGGGAAATTGGAAAAACCATCAAAAACTGATGATAGCATTTACAGATTTGGAAATATCAGAGCTCGTCTACCCTTAGTAAGTTTGGTCTATTTCAACTTTGCGAAGGTGCCGACGTACAGTCTGAACTTAACAAACGGCCAAATTATTCCGCAACATCTGTTTTACGAAAATGCTCACAAATTTTAATATACGTGACACTCTCCTCTACAAGAAATACATTTCGTGGGGGTGGGGGATGAATGTGGCTCTTATACGGGGAAAAGCTGCGTAGTCTCCTGGAGTCCGATAAATGTGTGTGTAACCTAGTGAGCAGGAACTTGATTTATAAAAAGTGTCAACCTAGACATGCACTCCTGAACGATACTCAGGTCTTACCAAACTGTTCTCCGTATATTAAGCCACTGCGTATCCTATGAGAGGAACTATACCATCGAGCGATCATCATTTTGCAGTCCGTTGTGATAACTAGACAACCATCATACAAGGACGATGTATCACTTATTCGGATAGGACAATATCAATACCTACGAATGGTTGAGATTGAAATATGGGTCTAATTACAGAACAACAAAAACTAACAGGAAACTGGTCGAAATTAATCCAGTCAGCAAACATCTCGTTAAAGAGCACATTGCTTGAGTTCCAGATATTCACAAACTGGTATCAAACACGTCAAACCAGTGTATCGTTCATTTAATTTAGTCCTCGAAATCATGGCCAATCAAACTCATTTTTCCAGGCAGCTGGACACGTCTTTCATTGGGTTCTTACGTCGGGTGCGGATAAGATTTCGGTTTGCAAGAAGATTATTAGATAATGATGGTCCGCTTTGTGACTAAGTCATAAACACGCTGAATTTAGTTTAATCAGATTATCTTACTGTTTCTTGTTGGAAGGGGTGGATCTTTAAAGAGCTCTTTGTGTATGGTTCTAAAAAGTTTATTACCTTCAATGCAAAAAGTTGTTTTTTCTTAGATTGGTATGTTTCCTTCCACGGATCTGGGCAATGTGACTGTGTATAGTTGTTGCAGCTAAAATCATTAATCAAATCTTTAGCTTTCTTGTGTGTCTACCTGTATGAACTTGTGACTGGTCGATCGATTTCTGTTGTCATGATGTGGTGTTCGAACTAATTGAAGTGGACTAACAAACAATTCGAACAGGATCGATGCACGTCAGAAGAGAAGAACCAAGATGCAGTATTTTCAAAATCACAAAGGCCCTAGTAAAAACGTTAGCATGATAACTATGCTACTATTTACATATCGGTATTGTGCACCGTGTCACAAGCGATGTGATAGAAAGGGTAAAGTCAGGTCGAAATGAACAGTCCACGTCAGTTGGTTTTCAGGAGTTGTAGGGTTCGCATGTACCCATCAGTCGGAAAGTTTCAATCAGTGATTGTAGTTTCATATTAAGAAGTCGTGTATTGGAAAAAGAGACACCACATTCGAACTTTGCCCTTGTTCGTGATCATTAGTAATGTATATGCCTGCTGTGGCCGGGGTCCAGTCCTATTTTCATGAGGTAACCGTGTTGACCACTACACCGCTGACTTCACATAAGGCATGGCTGAATTTCCATATGCTTCTATTCGAAAGGAGTTGGCTGGAAATGGTCATGGGATTTCAACACCTGCGATCGACCGTAAATGGTGTTCACTTTAGATTAGTGAACATTCCCTACTATTCACTACTAATCATGTTAATTAGATAATCCTAATCACAGGTCGATAACCAACTTTTATCCATGCAGTAGGGTAGGTGAACAAACTAAGTAATCAAGGTCCAGCTTATACGTGTTTGTGGATGTGTGATATTTTACAATCTGAAAGTATAATCTATGAAAAAGAAGGCCTGTTGAGTAGACACACGATTTCATGTAAGTAGCTGTCTATGCCACATGATGAGCAACACTCCAACTGTAGTTACGTTCTCGCAAGTTAGTTGGTAATGATTACGTGACCACAGCTTGAACTTATGGTTTTTCACTGTATCCGCTCTAACTGTTCGTAACAAAGTGTCAGAGATCGTTATCCTGTTGAATCAACACAAAAGAGCGTGAATTTGTCAACTAACATATTCCTTTTGTTTTACTTTCTGGAATGTTGTAAACGTTTTTTTAATCAACGTTTGCGGTGATAAGAACTGTTTATAACTTTCATGTGGTAGTATTTGTTAACAACTTTGTTCACAATTTACACATATTTTTATTAGGTCTAAGCAGTACACACTTGTGCATGCCTCCATTCATATATCGTTTTGGTGTAATGGTTACCAATTCAAATCACATTTTTGTTTACATTTTGACAAATAACACATCTTATTGATCGTTCAACTGTGCTTGACTATGATTGTCCTCATGAGCATCCGATGGGGACACATGAGAAATTGGAGACACAGAAGTCGATGTGATTTCTTATTTTCCAGACCAAGCACATAGGCAGTGGATTAACCAAATCAACAAATTTGATATTGTCTAGAAGAATCTGAATTTTGTGTCATGGTGTTATTTCAAACCAGCGAGAACAACTACGCTTTAAGACTATAATTTCGGAGATTAATGTGTAATTTTTCATCACAATTTTAATTACTTATCATATAATTTAGCTTGATTTTCACTTGGATTTGTTATTTCTTTTGCTTTTTCCAGTGGCAACCACAACTAGTCAGCGCACTTTCCAACACCTTCTCAAAGACTTATGTGGGAACGATGGGTGCATTCGAAGTATCCGGATACGAGCCGTTTTCGCTCGCAATGGACGCTTTCATGGTTCAGGTGAGTAGACCGTCCATCAGATGTCACACTATTTGTTCCTGTCAAGAAACTATATAAAGACGGTTGTATTGACTGGTATTCATGAAGACCATGCAATTTTATTTTATTTTTTAAACTATCTCGATTTTGGACGAGACGCACGATTAACGCGTCTACCCTTAGAGAAGTCCTAACGTTCCGTGTATAAATATTATGCAGCATTTGATTCAACTTTACCTTCTAAACGTACGCACACATAGTGTGACGTTCATCAGATGAACGAGGTGACAACGAATATTGATCGTGGAAATAACAGTACTATTGATACAATGATTGTTGCACAAAGTACAAAACTCAATTTGTCCCAAGTCATGGGTAAGTTCCAGCAGCACAACGAAACCAGGCGAATAGTTACGGACAGAAGGGATCAGCAGGTACGAACGCCTCGCAGAGCGAATGCGGCCACCGTGATACGACCTCGAACGTGAGATGAGGAACCAATAGAAATCATGCAGTGCTGTTAGCCAATACAGGTGACTTGCACGAATGCTTCATGAGCAGAACGAAGAGCAAGCGGTCATGCGCGGTCAAAGAGAGGGGGTTAGACAGGCACATGTTCCACTCGACTGGGGGTTGGACAATAGGTTACTGAGACGGAATGGATTAGGGCGAATTTGGTCTTCGTCGAGGGGAAT
>JTDE01002163.1:9334-25203 GCA_014338405.1 Paragonimus skrjabini miyazakii | reverse complement strand
TTGATTGAGGCATATGATCCCACGTAAAGAAAATTTTGTACAGTATTTCCGTGATTTTTATATGCATACACTCTCAATGCTTTATACACTTTGTCGGTCACTTAAGGTGGGCAAATTTATTACAGAATACGTGTTATTAATGACCACATATTGAGGCAGTTATCATTCTTTTGTTCGCTGTGTCTACTGGCAGTTCGCTTCCCACCAACGAGTTAATTATTTATCTTCATCCCTAATCGCACCATTCCTCTGATCGACTGAGATACGTTGACGGTCCATTGCTCTGACTGATCGATTTCCACACCATTTTGAATCTAGCCAGTTTAGAATTCTCCAGTTCGCCAGCTTTGCTCGGTCAGCAGCTGTCAATTAGTACCCTCCTGCTGACCTTCCACTGTCATGCTATTGAAATGTCACATTTCTTACCCACGTGCGCAGCTTAGTAGCCTGTTGCGTCCAGGTGTCAGCTGGGCTTTATAACTGATAGGGACTGCGGTGATAAGTTAGGCGGCTAGACTGGATTTGGCTGCCTGTAGTCAACAGTGGCTGATTTCATTTTATACGGACATGATATAAACGTCTTCCAGTAACAGAGCATTAGGAGGAGTTAATACGTTTACTCCTCCTCTTCTCGGGCCCGGTCACCAGGAAAAGAACAATCTAAGGACGGTGGTTAGGTGACTCAAAGAAGACAAAGTAACTGATCTACAGTGGTTTACGATCCCGGTGGATTTGTGCCCTGCCACTTCGTACAAGCAAACCAATCTGTGTCTGTCAGCATACCCATGCGCGCACTAACCGTGCGACCCCGTTTGCTGTTGAAACCCAGAGAAACCGCCTGGGGTATCTTACATTACTATCGAGACACGCGAAAATGATATCGAGACATCCTTATTTGGAAGTGATGTTGTCTGACGATTTGTGACTAATTTCATTCTGCAGGTCGGGCACACGTGAATATGGACATGAATGACCCACTTTCGAACGGTCTGTCAGAGACTCACAATAGAGTAGTGTTGACTGACTATTCCTCACAGTGGGTAAAAAGTAACGGTAAACCAATTCAGAGTAAATTACGTACCGTCGTTGAATGTCTTTCGGTTCCTGGTCTAAGACCAACCCTCCGCAGTCTTTTTTGCCGTTCTCTGAGTTTATGTGAGATGCAGACTAACATAAAACCTCTTGTAGCAAGCGTAATACCATCATCCACTATTTAGTCAGTTTTGTAGACTTCGTCAGAGAAGAAAGTACTAAGATAAACGTATGACTTCGTTAAATCGCACTGACTAGGCGTAGACTATTCATTTCTCGATTAGTATTTCCTGGTAGCGGTGGTTTGGAACGGGATTTTAGTTCGTTCAGTGCTAACTGTTAGTCCACCATTTCATTTCCGCATTTGGTCCTTACTCAGACCTATCAGACAGAGAAGGTTTGAACACTATCCAAATCTGCAAGACCAGATGGAGTGCACTCCAATGATTCTTTCTATATTTTCTCCTGGTTACTTCAATACCTCGAGACTTGCCCCTGGCTGACTGCCTACGAGCAGTATAGTGTGATCGTTCATCTTCACTGCAGCGGTATGGGGACCTCATTCGCACACCGGACTCGGTTAGGATGAGCCCTCGTACTTAAGAGTCCGCGGGATGATGATCTGTTACTTTTAAGGTGCTGGGTCCGCACATACTTTCTCTCATTTTTGGTTATTGGACTCCGTACAATCGAGTCTATTCACGTTCTAATATGTCCATCGTTGTTGGACTGTTACTGAGTCATGCACTCCATTTATCAGTCCATAAGGGCTTATACCGCCGTTAACTCTCGACGCTGATCGTTGTAACTGAGCCGTGTTCGCTCGGCACACATATTTATCGACACATTGCAGATCGTTCACCTGTTTTGCACCAGTTGACAATCGTTATTGATCCAGGTCATATGCATTTGTATCCATTGTTCTGTCTGTTTGCTGTAGCCAAAATTGGAAAGTAAACAACACAATTACAGACTGGGACAGTTCGATTAAAACGACAAGCTTGCATTAAATTTGACGTGTAACTCTAACAGTACATTAATCACCCAGCCTGTCTGTACCGCATTGCATGGAGACAGCTACTGACCGTACAAAATAGGCACTGGGTCAAGCCAGTTCCATGAACCGTGACTTATGTTTGAGCTTAAACAAGTTAACATATTGTGAGTACCCTAAAAGTGGACAACTGTACGTTCGTCTAACGATTCCATGTTCACATATTGTTACCATCAAGTAATTGCATATAGTACCCCCAACATGCGTGGCAAACTGACCACGGAGAGCTGGAGAAACCTCGGTCACACTCCTTATCACTGTATCCGTCAACTTACATATTAGCTGTACTCGACGGTTTGATAATCAATATACGAAACGGGAAGTAAGTAGCAAAAATGGACTGAGTTCAAAATCTAGTTTGCATAAGAAAACGGATATATTTTCTACTTTCGGACGATGTCGACGGTGAGTTCGTGTGAATTTACACATACTTACTTCGAATGAATATATAAATTGAAGTCATTCTAACAAGCTCTATCGAACAATTTGGAGTTGGATTTTGATGTCCCTTCTAAGTTTTTGACTTCTGTAAACCTCCTATCACCAGTTGTGTCCTATCATGATAACCAGAAAAGGTTGAAAGAACGGTATGCAATTGGACATATCTGCAAATGTTGGGAGTTGAGCTTCATGTTGAAATAGATTATTCAGCTGAGAAGTATGTAACACCTGAGCTACCACACAACTGAAATCATTTTCCTATAGGTTGACAGATAGTGAGTAAAACGATTTATATCGTTCAGTTCATCTCTACTGGTCATCAGTTTGTTTAAAACTGTGATTCGAAAACACCATGCCGACTTTCCACGATAGAATAAGAATGACTCAAATGGTCGCATTCTGCAATAAGATATAAAGTCAAAACGAATAAGTGTCTACGATAAGCATCTAAACTAGACAACTTATTTACGGATGCTTATGATAACTTGTAAAAGTCAAGGGTTTATGGAAACAAAGTGTACTTATTAGCTTGTTATTATGCGATGCAAAGGCTTATTATCACAGCAGTCCACGGTGTTGCACACAGGTCTATCCGAAAAAAAAAGAAAGCTTTGTATGTTAAAATAAACAGCTGTTTATTCACTCAAGTACCCCCATTTCATTGTTTCGTTTAAAGCTCTCAGGTGACCTGATAGACACGTTCATAGACCTGTCGTGTGCTAACTCTGTAACTCCGAGAGGCTAGTGAGTTAACTCTGTTCATTGGCGTGCTTACCATGCATTAACATAACTCGAGGACAATTAGACACCGAATCGGTCAACTCACTGAAAGACGGCTGGCCTTTACATATGTATATCGACTGATCGAGGTCATGCGCAAGTGCTTTTAATCAGATACTATGCACACATACACACACACATGCACACTTGCCTGTTGTCTAAACACTACAAAAGCTTGGCAGTGAAATTCTATATGACAATCTTGAAGTTACCGTTCTGGACGGAGTGTAATACATGAATGCTAGTCAGTTACAGAAAAGAAATCAGCTGGTCAGTTAATATTAGAAGTAAAAAGGTGTTTTGGCGAACAGTCTGTTTTTGGTTATTCATCACCGGGCCAATTACATAACATTTTATATCATCATGGTTGTCAAGCGATCAAAATCAAAAGCAATTAGTCACACAATTACATCACGAGATTGTGAATTGGAGGGCCATTAGGTGACAAAAATGACCACCGGGGGTGTCGAGTCAGTCACGGGAGGCCATGGTAACCGTAGGGCCTGTACAAATTTCTTCTGAGCGCACAACTGTGGGTTGTGCAACCGAATTCCGATCGCTTCCGCGGTGGCCAGAATACGAAATTTGACTCCTCTGGATTGACGACTGGGCAAGCGGTAAATGGGCTGGAAAGCCACCTCCGGTGTGACTTGGTGCCCTGAGTCAACAAGGTGAGCCAGAATTGCACTCGAAATGGACTTCACCTCGCCTTTAGTCAGCCGCGCGGGGTGGTGTTCACGTATCCTCTGAGAAAGGCGCCTGGTTGTGCGACCGACGTAACCTGCTCCACAGGAGCATGTGAAAGATTAAACACAAAATGAGGTCACACATTTAGGCCACATATCTTTGAGCTGTACGTGGACAACCGGGTCGGATCTGAACAAGATTCGTAGTTGTGCAGCACTGTAGGTCTTTTCGATTGTGTTACTTATTCTACGAGTCACTAGTTCAGCCAACGCTTCGCCTTTGTAGTCTAGCGTCAAGTAAACCAACTTCTTTTCCGCAGGTAGGAGCTTAACTCTCGGTTCTGTCAGTGTCATATGTCTATCCACGAAGTTTACAGGATAGGCGTTCTCTGCGAATATCCGTCGTAAAAACAACATGTCTGCCTCAATCGTGTCATCAGTGCATATCCTCATAGCTTTGTGTGTTAAACTACGGACGAGGTTTCTCTTCTGTTTAAGGGGTACGTAACTGGAAAAGTGAGTATACTGGCCGTTCCAGGCCCCCTTCCTGTGAATACTCCTCTGAATTGAACCATCTGTACGACGATTCAATGCTACATCCAAAAAGGATATTCGTCCATCTTTCTCGGCCTCAAGTGTAAAGTTGAGATTAGGGTGTGCTGTGTTCGCCTCAGTAAGCAGGCTATCCAGATCCACATTCTCGTCAACTACACAGATGATATCGTCTACGTACCTCTTGTAGAGAGTGCTATTGTCAACAAGTCCACGCAGCGTAGTTCTTTCTAACATTGCCATGAAGATATCTGCCAACAGTGGGCCTAACGGTGACCCCATCACAACGCCGTCGTTCTGACGGTATCTTTTCCCATTAATCTGAAACTGTACATTCTGTGTGCATGTTAATATCAGCTGTTTGAGCGTGTCTTCGGGTAAGCCCACATTTAAACCTTCGGAACGAATATACCCACAGAGGTAGTCAACAGTTTCCACAAGTGATACATTCGTGAACAAAGAGCTTACATCAAGGGAAAACACCTTTTTGTTTTCTGCATTCAGCGATTGGATAGACTCAACAAACTCAAACGTGTCTTTCAGCGAATGCACTGCGATATCCTTCCGAACGGGTTCGAACAACTCTGTTAGCCACTGTGCCATCGAATGATATGGAGAATTACACATATCAAGAATAGGGCGTAATGGCCATCCCTCTTTGTGAACCTTCGGTAAACCATACAATCGGGGTATTATGGTTCCAGTTGGTCGAATTCGTTCAAATGTCGCGGAGTCTATCAAACTCTGTTGTTTTAGGTTTCTTACAATTCTAGAGATGCTTTTCTCGATCGCATCGGTCCTATCTTTTTCATTTGGAAGGTTGCTGAATTTGGACGAATCACTCAATATATCAGTCATTTTCTGCAGGTAAGTCGATCTATCCATCAATACAATTCCTGCACCCTTGTCAGGTTTCGACAACAGAATATCATTATCTCTTCTCAAATCGTTCATTTCTTGGATATGCCGTTTCTTCAGTTAATATTAATTAAAAGGCTTCTATAATACATTCTTTTTTTACATATTTCTTTTAGCCAGAGGCAAAGTTAAGATTCCAAATTTCAGACTGCATGGAGACTTCTTTAGTTCACAAGTGAACAACCTACAATGATAATATGTCTAGGTTTCCGGATCCTCCTTTTGTTGCGCATTCGCTTAATTATAAGTGTTCTTGATGAAAATCGACTATTTTCTATACACTGTTACTTCGTAATTATCAATTTCATGACAATCAATTGGTAGCTAGTAGTGACCTTCGGTGTTTAGCTCACGGCCATCGTTTTGTCAATGTTTCGTCATTTTCAGTTAGTACTGGTTGTCTAGTAGGTGCACCTACTCTGTATCATGAGCAGCCGACTAACTACGACGAGATTACTGAGTACACCACTTTCGTGTGTTTATACAATATGTGAATATAAAGGGATCAATATACATTCTCACCCGACAAGCATGGATGGTTCGATGTAGTCGTGGTAACATTTGCATGTCAGGTTGTGTGAACCGGACTGGAAGCTGTGTTCAGAGTTAGTAACAGATTCTCAGCATATTAAGTAACTACCGGTCAAAACTAGTACGAAGTAGCTAGAAGCAAAGGCCACAGGTTTGTGCTAATATGAAATGGTTAATGGTTGAATTCGAAAGGCTTCAAAACTGGGATGGTTATGCGTTAAAAAGTGATCAGAAAGGGCTTAACTGTAATACGAAAACTTATAGATTTGACCTGGTCATTAGGTACTCTACTCTGCTATCTAGCGAGTACTGTTGTAAACACTCAGAATGATTATCAGTAGAACATGTCATATGATACGATTTGCCATTAGCTGAACGAATAGCTTGCTATTCAGGGTAAACCTAACGAGGGCGCATCAACTATAGTTGGTATATGCCATTTGACATTCTTACTTTCAGTCGGCTGTGGCAAACTCTTTCAATGCAAAGACTCTTGAAACGGATTAATTTACTCATAAAGTTTACAGAGATAATTTAGAAGCAGTTTGGTTTTGAGTGCACATACGTATTTGAAACATCTCGACTAGGCTGATTCGTATAACTTAGCCTAGTGGGCTAGATTGTGTTTACATTCAACCTCGCTATAAGAATCATCTCACTCTTTCTCGTGGAAGTGCAGGTGTTAATTGTTTATGAAGGCAGAGTTATGGAACTATATTTCTGTTGAATTTCATCGACAATATGTGAATTCCACTTGTATCATCGAAACCACCCCCCACATTAATAATAGTAATAACCAATACAAACGTACAATCTATTTCCTGTTTTCATCTTAGTTTGAGTGCTGTGGTATAAACGGATCTACGGATTTTGAGACTGCAAAAACAGCTGAAGCATGGTTTGCAAGAGGTCGAACTTTCAAAACTCCATCACAAACATACATTGGTGACCAGGTGAAACTTCCGACTGCATGCTGCAAGTTTACCAGCAAGACGTTTTTTGTTGATCGTAAGTTCACAGAAACAGTCGCCGTTTTTGTCTATTCATTCACGTCGCAATCGATTAACCACAGAATGATGTCTGAGTGAGGCCAACCTTTTTTCAGCTTCACAAATCAGGCAGAAAACTCGATTGTGGTATAAGTGTACAATCGCTGTAATCATCCAAACGTACACTGACACTAGCATGGTCAGTGCGTCATGCACGGATGAAATGACTTATCTGACAGGCAGGTGCACTCTGTTTTGCTTACGCAATCCAAGTTTAGCAAGGTCAAAGTACGTCTGCGTTTCGGCGCCTTTTTAACATTGCACCGTGCCAATCTGATTGACGATTGAGGGTGGCCTCGGTGATCGATCCTCATATTCTATGTCCCTATTTCTTAGTTTGACGAGACGGAGATTTTCTGGCAGTATGTATAGCATCACAGCAGCTGTGTCAATTTTGTTTTGGGGATAGAAAGTGATGATGTAGAATTTATTAACTTCACTTTTATACTAAAACAGTACAGATTGTTGAACAATTTCTCTCAAGTCCATCCAAAATCGGTACTCATTACAATGCAGCTTTTGAATGCCTTTGCACAAAAAATATTTGAGCATAAACCTATCCCACAAATTTTTTAACAATGCAATTTATTCAGATTTTTGGTTTCTAGATTCAATTTGTGGTTGTCGGATAAACTAACTGATAGGGCGGTTTGTAATCATTGGCTGGCATGCGACAGTTTTTCGTACAGTTAATTACTGAATATTTATTTGCTCGAAAATAATAGGATATTTTTTACGTGTTGTCTTGTCCGGGTGTGAATATGCAAGCCCGTGATTCTACGCGGTTGGGACAGGTGGATGAAAGATCCGTGGGTTTATGTAGATCACAATACAAGGACAGCGTCAGGAGATTGAAATGGAAGACTGCGGAGAATAGTTCTCGAGGTCGACAGAGGAGAGAAAGTTGAACGATGAAAGTTCGACGGTACGTGAAGTCAGATTGTTTCACACTGCAAGAGTGAACGGCAATTCTCGTTTTGCCTTCGGGCTAACAAGTCAGGTTCAAAGTTAATGTGCTTTTTCAAACACAACTCTAAATTCTGTTAACCAAAGGTTGTAACAATTATCTACAAGAAGATGAATGATAGAGACCAGTTAAGAACACTATAAATATACGTGGCTTATATAGAAGTCGAGATAAGCAAAAGATAACGGGCGAAATACAAAACACTAATCATGATATCGATGGTACTAACAATAATAGTTATATTGGTTAATAAATAATCGCGTTTGATGTTTGACAGGCCTGAAAAGGAGGGTGGTTATAATTGGATACGCGTGCTATTGAGTGTTAATGAGAAATTTCACTGTATAGTGGTAACTAGTTTGGAGATATTGTAAAGTGTGTACAGTCTCTGGACAATGTACCCATGAAGACATCAGCTGAGCACAAGTGTACCACTAAGGTGACTGATCAATTACTGCGAAGTGAGGATGACATTGCCACTTTCAGATGCTCCAAAAGTTTAGGACTACTACCTTATATTTCCATAGTGGTCTGAATCATGAAAATAGTGTTGAGACGTAGACTGGAATCTGAATTATCAAGTTAAGATCCCGACACTGTACGAGCGTTTTTACTAACGGGCGTTCTGAGCGAGTCAGGTCAGTAAACACTCACTACACATGCTCCGTCTGGGTCACATCTCTCATTTCTGTCACCCCGACACGTTCCGGCTATCATAGTCTATCAGTGTTTTTTGGATGGTTGAATGGTCTGACAGTGTAATCCATCCACAGGGGTTGGGACTCCAGCGAAGTGTAGCTGTTCCCACTCATCGGGATCCGCTTACTTAAGACCACTATGGGAATCTAACAATATACCAAAAAACCTCCTCGAAACATCTTAAGTAGACAAGTTCACGAAAAAAATTGAGATCAGGACAAGCAAAATCGTTATCCAAACATCTTAGAGGGGAAAGTGTCCACTATAGAGAGACCGTGTCTTCTTGGTACACAGGTGGATAACTTATTTACGTAGCAGAATAAATTCGATGAAAATTTTCTTATTCAAAAGGCGAGATGTCAATCGCTAGAGTATTCACATGATTATCTCATTTTGATAAACGTAAACGATATGTTGTAAAGAAGTAACTGGCTAATTAAAACACCCAACAGAATTTGAATCAGGTAAGCAGAGGAAACAAGTTATTGTACGAATGTAACCTTTACACTATCTTATTTTTTAACCTTGTGACTAGTTTGAAAATAATAACAATAGTTTGTGACTGAGTTGAAGAACAGTTATTTTTGGTAACAATGGTTAATTTGACAACTCTGGTTTGATGGTTCAGTTATTTCGTTTTTCACTGAGCTTGGCATTTGGATTACAAACGTTGATCTATCGAATAGGATGACATTTTTAGTGTGTACAAGTTTGAGTGTTTTGGATAATGAAGTTTGATGTATGTCATAGAGTGTATGTGCAGAATAGTAGAATTATCTCTTGACTTGATTGGTTATTTTTGGTTGTCTTTTGACATTCGAAAGTGCGAGTAAAATCTTTTTCGTTGAACTTCAATATAACTGATTTTCTGTTGTCGATGTGCGACCGCCGACCTGATGTATCTACGCTGTTACATTCAGTCTTTTATAGGTAACCGATTTTGTCTAATTCGATGCTCGTCTACCAATAGCGAAAGTCTTCAATATGTTTGATATACTCAGTCTTTAAAGTCAATAATTTGCCGCCATACTCTGTAACTGTTTTAACTGGAATCCTGTAAATCTGCCTTCTAAATTGGAATGCGACATATCTTGACGCTATGGGGGTATCACCATTGCATTATTTCTAACAAAAGCAATCTAATACAACCCTTCTTGCACGTGAGTGTTACTCAAACGTGGTTCCAAGTCAATCGATTCAAGCCTAACTTTGGTAACAAGGTTTAACCTTTAGAAGACGGTACATGTTATCTGCTGTAACTAGGCTCACCAAGAAGTCACATTTTAATCGACCACAATCCAAGTTTCGGTTTATTCGCATAAAAGGCTGAACTCATTCATTTCTCATTTGCATTTCATTGTCTTTCGCAGAAAAGTATTCTGATTTTTTCGGAAACATGTTGAACCAGAGGTGCCCTCTCAGTCCCCCGGCTGACTACCACTTACAACCATGCAAAGATGTGATCCCAGCGCAAATGGATAAGCACAAAGTGCCTTTGATTGTCATTCCGGTCGTTGTACTGGTGTTGGAGGTCAGTTTGGTAACCTCTCTGTGTGACTGTTTCAGTCATTTTCAGATGACTCATGCAGGTACCGAAAAAGCCAGTTTATGACTACCATGATCATATTTCAGTGGACTGTCGCATGAAGAGTGACTTGTACTATACCCATTTCTAACAGTTAAAAAAACCCGTCTATACATATTCGATCGCATACTGGTACTGACAAAAACGGGTGACCAATCGGTGCGATTAATTAACCTCACTTCACATAGGGATATCCAAAGACTGCAGGTCGCCAGTATGCCCGGAAAATGTATTGTAAATTAGCAGACAGAGTAGTCTGTATTCTGGTAATGTTTGTGTCAGCGGAAAAACAACTGGCTTAACCACGATGGTCGGTTTTATCTGATGTGTCGGGACTACTTGTAAGTATTTCTGTTCGAAGGTTAAAGTGTTTCACATTATGTTACACTTCCAAATATGTTCTAATGCCATGAGAACTACGTTCCGTTTTTGAATAAACTCCCCGACCTTGCTTTTCTGATAAGGAAAGTTTGACTAATAGAGTCTAACTCCCAACTGTACCTATACGTAGTCAGTTTTTAGCCTTGCGAGTTGAGCAATAGCCTACTAACCTGTTTCATACTAACAAAACTCTAATTGGTTTGTAATCCGGGTTCAATTATCCCCGCCTCAGTAGACTGTAGACTGGTATTTTGCTATTCACATACGTTCATCAGACTAGACTTACAGTTCTCAGCATTCCTTCATCAGAAATCAACGCTGAACCTTATAAGTATACTTTTGTGAACGCAAGTATCTGTACCCTGCAAGTGAAGTAGCAAGTTTAGTAGGTCGTTAAGACCTATCGAAAGACCCACTGTTCGAGGAGAGTCATCCGATAACTCAGTGGCTTCTGAACATCTAACCGGTAGTGCATATTCAAAGCGTGGGAGCTAAACGTGCACATACACCTCGTTGTTCTCCGACGAGGTGAAGAAACTCAGACATTAACTATTAACCCAGAATCCCCATGGCGAGTCTCGATTCATTAAGTGACTGTCGATGACAGAGTAGGAATGTGATGGTGTACACCGCTGCTCTCCATCTCTGGTTGCTTACACGCATAGCATGAGGACGAATGATCAATCGGTTTAGAAAACACGGGCAGACTTTATGCACACAACAGCGCAATTATCGTACGCTTTTCGATGATTGTGTTATTAACCTGTACACATAATGATTCCGCCGTTTGCTTGACCAGTTCATGAAGTAGTTGTGTGAATTACTCTAAGTAACCGATACCCACAGACTTAGACTTATTTTTGTCTGAAGTTTTCACAGACTACAGAAAACTGTCTCTTCGCATTGAAACAATCAGAGAGGACAAAATTTGTATTGTCCACTTTTTCTCTAGATAGCCATCTGAAATGTAGTGTTTTGTCAGCTGACATGTACTCCTTGAAGTAAAATATCGTCTGGTGTTGAGTCACACTGTCCTATTCTCTTCAGAATGACAGTTGAAAATATGACTGGACAATAACTCCTCGTGTAACCTAATCTCTGTGCCCATAAGTTTGCAATGTGCACCTTCAGATTTTGTGAGCTGGATAACTCCTTGTTAGAATAGTTTGTTACTGACATTTCTTGTCGAGAATGGGAACCGTATTGACAGCTATCTATATTTTTCGAGCAAATCAATGAAGCCCGGTATGATGGTGACTATTGCACTCGTTTGTTGCTGATGCTATGAAACGTAAAAGCCAATCGCCCACACTCGGAAAACCTACAGACTGAATGGACCACCGACTCAACAATCCATTCTGGTTCACATTACAGTCATTCAAAGGTTGAAGTGACGATATCGATTCGTCTCGAACGGGTCGAACAGTACGAACACCGGCTTACTGAACTTTTGACTCTTTCATTTACCGCAACTGAGCGCTCGATACAACGTGTTCTTGATTGTTATGCAAATGCAACATGAAAGAAGACGCAACTCTGTTCCACAGGCTTGACAAACTGGTATTTGTCTTTCCGGGGGTCAAATGTAGGCAGTTCAAAGTTGCTTTCTTTATCCATTAAGAGTCACCTTTTCCCAAGAGACTAAAATCTGCCAGTCATTTGTGGTCGGTCACCATTCTCCCAAACATTCATCGTGGTTGACTGAGTCCAACAAATGATTAAGAAGTAACTCGTGTGCCTCGTTGTAATTCCGTTGACCGTGATCTCGTATTCAAGTTGACACATACCTAGACTACCATTCTACCAATTATTCGAATATCTCTGGTTTGAGTCCCTCCTGTAGGTCATGTTAATGGGACTCGACAAGATCGAACCAGTTGTCCACCAGTTCATTACTGGGCGCGGTGATCAACTGCATGCAAAGTAACCTTTCCTCTTGATTAGTTCACATCGTCAGGAGCAAAATAAAACGTCAATAACAGATCAGTCTAGCCATAGTGTACCATCCCAAAAGGGACACTCCATAATGTACGCTATTAAACGTTGTATGTTGCCTTATCTGAGTGCCGTGAATGTCGGGCGTTTTCTCCAGTGACTATTCTGCTTCGCCCTCCTATTCTTTGTGTTTTACAGTCAGTCTTGAGGTAGCGTGAATGTCAGATTTGGACAATTCTGTATCGTAATGTGCTCATCCGGTTTCCGACTGAACATGGTGTACTGTAGCCGGCCACTGAAACAATGACTGAACTCATCCTCTGGACCTCCAGTTGCACATGACCTACCTTAGAACACAGAGTACGCTTCGCATGATTAACCGCCCTGCAGATTTGCGGTAAATGACAGAGTTCCTGTAGACTGGACGATGAACGCAGAACAATTATTTAATTGACTACCTGGAAGGGAAGAGGCCAAAAATTCCTGTTTTGGCAACCCGTCGCTTCTCTAAGGAGACAAGAACTATTTTAGCCGACGGTGTCTAATTAACCCTTCTGTGGAGGTCAGGAAAGCATCAACTGTTAAGGTCGACCTTGAAATCAAGGTCAAACTGTTCTTTTTAGCGTATCTTTGAAATGCACCAAAATCTAGCACACAAAGGAAGAGAAATCTGACGAGAGTTATTTGATGTGTGAGATTCACAGACGAATTCAAATAGTTATAAACATCTCAGGAATTTGGGAAATTTTGCGCATAAGATGATGTGCTTGAGAGCGGATTTCCGCAGGTTCACTGGTTAAGAACAAAGCAAACTTTAATTTCAACTCAGTGAAAAAATGTACCGTTGTATACCTTTTACCAGCGGATAAGGATGGGAATGCTGCACACGACGTCTACGAGACACTCTTGTCAAGTTCACTCTTAGTTTAATCGATTACTAGTGTGTGCAACGTCCGATCTTTGTTCCCATTTCACAATAGACTGTAGTCCAATCATGCAAGTTCACAGTCCTTCTAGTCACAATAAGTTTTCTTTAAAAATGTCTGAAAATATTTTATTGTTTTTCGTATAAGCAACACTGTTGAATTATTTCACTAAGTACAAACAGCCGAAGGCCGGTATCCCAATATCCTCGTTATTGCCAGTCACTCGCCAGGTCATCCACAGCAACTTATTCACGTGATTGTCGTCGAATCGCGGTGGCCGGCATAACAAACTAAGGGAGTTTTTTAAAATTATAAATCCGCCGATTCAGTTATTTCTTCCACTGTGTTCATCTGCTCATCTATTCTGATAGACAACGTTGATAACCAACTGATTTTGCCTTTTTCCATCCAAACAGTTAATTTGTATCGGTGTTGCAGTTTATTTAGCCGTGATGATAAAACGATGGGATGATGAATTATACTACTGAGCACAAGTGATCATTTCGTCCACAGTGAGTACCCCACAAATACATACTCATCTCCCTGCCTTGCAACGTACTCATTTCAAACCCAACAATTTCTTTTGAGACATCCACAGACCAGTTTTCCTCGTCACGTTGTTGTATAATCACTTTGCTAGCATATTCCAGACTAATTCAACATGTCTACAAAAATTAATCACACAAAAAAACATAACTGTACACAAATTTGTGATTAGACACTGTTTTCTTATTTGCTTCGATTGTTAAAATGTTTCCGGTCAAATTTGTTCTCTCTCCTTCTTTTTCCTCTTGAACTTCGATGGGCCATTTTCGAAACTCGGTTTATATGAACACATCTGAACCTAGATCTTTCTATTTCTGCTCAACCTTGAACGCACAAAATCCCAAAACTTCCAGTTCTTCAGATAATCGTTTAATGATGACTATTGTTTCAAAATTTTCTCATTTGAAATTACATTTCAATGCTTGGTTTAGGTCTGTGTTGTGTATTATGGTATCATGTTGTGTTGCCGTGACGTTCTGTCTGATAAACCAGTTTAGCAGTCCGTGCACGACAGCATTCATTAGTATTAATGAAATGGAGACAGTTTATTATTGCAGTTCAATCCCAGACGCAATGAACTGTATCATATACACAACTCTCAAAAAACCTGAAGACCTGCTATGTATTGATAAAAAACCGCCACTCTCCGAGGCGAAATCAAAAACGGAACTTGTGACACAAAGCAAATCTCAGTTTTATTAAGTTTCTATTGGTCATTTTATAGACAAGAAGTATCAGTAAAATGAAGAATTATAATTGGTGCCGACACCTTGACTTTCCTATTGGTCGGTCCGGCTCTGCTTGTAGTTCGTTTGGTTCAACGCGTGACGCACTTAGACAATTTGTTTTATTCCGATGCTCGTTATAACAAAATCCGATGCTACGCCAGCATGTCATCTGGGTTGGTCACCGCACTGTAATACCAGTCTGCTCGGGTTATCGACAATGAATGGTCGTAGCCCTCTTCGAATCCCTGGCTGACTTCTTATGGATGCGTTCGTCCAATCAAATCCCTTCACACAATAGGTGAGCTGAATGAGCCACTGCTTCGATAGTCCACTACGCGCTTAAGCCGACACGATAAGATGCTAGTTTGCTTTGCGAAGGTAACGTAGGAGTACTGGACTGAAGATGATTTGAAGTCGTGATGATCCAAGCTAGCGGGTCATTTGCACAATGTTAATGCAAAACGTTGGAGAATCTCAGGAAGAAGTGTCAAAACTGCTGACAGTTGAGGGCAAATCCTAATGGGAAACCATACAAACAGCCCGTTTGAGGATGATCAATCATGTTCGAAATGGTTGTCCATTTCTAAAGGCGAGGTAAATCCCTTGCTTCCGCGCGGGTAACTCGAATTTTGAACGAATTTTGTGTTGTTATTGTGGTCATGTTTTTATTGACTTTTGGTGTGTTGAGAATCAAAATTCTCGCAGTTTTCATAATCGTTCAACGCATTCATCTCGTCTATTGTTATCTGATTAGGTTTGTTTTTACAAAGATCTGGCTTTCCGCATATATCACTGGCGATGAACTACATGTTCCTGGATACTCATTCTGCCAAACAGACTCCTTTCGTGGACACATGAGAGGCTCTGCTATCATCCCAAGCCGGAAACTTCCGGTGTTGACTGTCGTAGGGGAATTTATCTCACCAGAAAAATGCGACTCACCCTGGCTCAAACTTCACCCTCGTAGTTGTGACATGTTCCTTGTCGGGGTTATTTGCCATTCGCTGTCGTTCAGCGTGTCTGACGACAAAGCCATTCTTGCTGCCCTAGGTCTCTCGT